>JAHPZR010010749.1:0-21622 GCA_019787425.1 Platygyra sinensis | reverse complement strand
AAATGCAAGTAGAGAAAAAGTAGAAACAATGTTGGTTATAAACACGGTCCATAACATTAACAAAAGACAAACTTAAGAAACAATAATACAATAGTCATTAATTTTGCAAATTGTCATTCTTAAAACCTTCATCTGGCTATGAAACATTCAAGTCTTCCTGGCTTTTTAATAGAGGTATAAGACAAAACAAAATCACCCTTGGTATGGCAAGAAGCAGGCTGTAGCTGGCAGGGGTATTTTGCGGAAACACACTACTGTAGATGCACTGTTTACTTGCGGTTTAGTAGTTTCGCTCGTGTTTGCTTGTAGTTACAGTGTAACTTTTGATTGCTGAGGACAGCATTACATGTATATTGCATATGGTCCTGTCCAACAAACAAAAGCTAACCAGAGGCAGATATCAGTGAAACTAAACCGCTACCAAACAGTGCATTCAGCATTTGGCAATTATTAAAATTATGCATATCTTTTAAATTTAACACCAGGGGCCCGTTTCTCGAAAGACCCGTTAACTTAATGGGCCCGAAATCATATTTTGAAATCAATGTCTTAAGTAAAGCAACCTCGTTCCCAGGGTCCTCTCTCTACTTCGAGAAAGTACCCTGGTTATGGCTGGGCACGTGTCTGCTACATTTTAGCAGATTCCAGAGATGTGATTGAAGGGAGGGGCTGGAAAGTTATAGTTGTCTCCACTGACCTCACCAACTGAGCCCAGTAGGGAGTGCAATTTGTAAAACTCCCGTTGTGGATCGGCCAAAACTCACAGCGAAGGAATCGTCACATTCAATATTGGAGTTCAAGGCGTTCAATGCTCTGCCAAAAGGTTAGCTCCACATTTGGCTGAATTTTTCCCATCGACAGTTGGACAGTCTTTGGAGTTTGTAACGGTGAAAAAATTTGGCAAAGAACTTGGAACTGAAAACCACAACAATAAAATGGACCGCGCGGTGAACTTGATTTTATTTTTCACTTGGCGAAATCACAACATATGTATTTACTCATTTGTTTAGAGTCAAACACGTCATACGTATGTATGTTCGCTCTCAAAGGTAGTTTTGGATTTGATTTAATCATTCCCATGAACAGTTTGATGTCATTCCCTTCTCTTGCTGCAAAAAAAAATCTATGAAGAATTTGACAACAACGTCTGCACGCCAAATAGGCTTGATTAATTAAGCAGCTTAAATTTTTCGAACGGCAAAATCATAACAGGGGCATTGATGTATTCGTTAAGAGTTCAATACGTCCAGTGTTTAGCAGCGACAGCTTTGAATTTGATTGAATACATCCAATCGAAAGTTTGATAGGCGGTCATTCGATTATCTTGCAGTGTAAAAGTTTGTAAACAACTTCGATGTCGGTTGCCTGTTGCAAAATGCATTGGCTTTTGTTTTAAAACTGCTTCGTGGTAAATCCAGTTTTCGGTCAAGAAAGTAGCTCCAAGTTGAATGTTCCCATCGATAATTTCACGCTTATTTAATTCTTTGTGTGAAAAACTGATTAAATTAATCCGAAGCAGGTTGTTGACGGTTATTTTAAAAAGCAGTGAAATACAAGCAAAGCTACCTCTCAATCAAAATCTTATACAGAAGTTCAGGTAGAGCCGAAGCAGCTGACCAGGCAGGATCTCTGACAAATAAGCGCAACATTCACCTCCCTAGAGAGTGTTGCCAAAATTAAGTTGAGGACCCACCCTCTGTGCGGCTTGGGTTGGCATGCTTAGACACGTGACCAGCCATAACCAGGGTACTTTCTCGAAGTAGAGAGAGGACCCTGGGAACGAGGTTGTCAAGAAAAGTAGTGTTTTCTGACCTCAAATGAAGTCACTTTTGTTTCTTTAGCTGATAACTTTACAATTTTCAAACCTTTTGAACCTCCCATTTGGAATGGAAAACAAAACAGCTTAACAGGCCAGGTGCTTCGAGAAACGTGCCCCAGGGCTGTGATTAAGCTCCGAGTCAGCTGTAGCATTATTCTCCACTATTCTCCACATCTGTTAACTTTATGCAGGGCATCTACAGGATGCAGTGGTGCGGACCCGCATAATTCGCCTACTTCCGCATCCTCCACATCCTTGGGGAATTTTTCCACATAAAACTAGAAAATTGCTACATATAAGAGAGAAGGCAACTGTTTACCATCCTCAGAAACAAAAATAGCGAAGAGATTGATCATTTTGAAGAAGTTATTCAGCCAAAACAGCGACAAAAAGGTGCCTTTTCATTCGTAAACGATATTAAACCTCCAGGCGTTCCATGCATCTTCTAGTGATGGGACTGGGTTTTAGTTTTGGGACCTCTGGTGTCTAGTTTTCCTCATCTGATTTAATGCCTGGTTACTAAGCTTTGGACAAACTCGGCAACGTAAACTACTTACTGTCTACGGAAAACTGCGTTGAACGAAGAAATGCCTGTCCATGAACGGCAGGAAAAGGTCAAACATGAAATTAAGGACTCGAATTCTTGGTAAAGCGTCAATGTGTATTTTATGAGTTGGAAAAAGCCAAGGGAACAACTTTATTAATTTTACAAATTTCCGCATAATCTGGCGTCTTTTCTGAATAATCGTCACTTTCTTCCGCATAATATTGCCTAAAATTTCCACATAATTTTCCATTTTTTCCACCCCCTATCAGACGGCCTGTTTATATGTGAATTCTATCAAGAGAGGCAAATTCACCAATAGCATCAAGAAAAAATCAAGCATACATGTACACAGCCGTAATGGGTGTTACCATTTACTCAGCCCTTAAAAGCAGTCCTGAATATGTTTTTTTTAATTGTGCATTTAAACTTTATTTTTGATTATATTATAATACAAGCTGTTAAAACAGCTTCCCCTTTCACGGGCAGGCAAGCGTTTTTAAACTGAACTATTTCTAAGAAAAAAAGTTCCTGAAGATGTTCAAACCAGGCAAGCATGGTTGTTCTCACAACGGATCAATTTATCTACTGTTACCCCTCACTCCCCCTAATACCTCTCAGTGTAACTATTTTTCATAGTATTTTTCATAAAAAGTTATTTAAATTAATACCATCTTACCTACAAGCACAACTTTCAACAGTGATAGCGCTGTCAAATCAAAAGAAAATGTTTAGTGAAAGCTCAGTCTTGGGTGTCAAGATAAAGAGAGCTCATACTGGCACACCATTAAGGAACCGCTATAATCCTGATTGAAATCACAGTGTATTTTATTGCACAATCATGCAGGGATACGCTCTCGAAGTGCTGGGTGCCACAGGCAACTAAATTTTACCTTTGGGCGACTGGAAAACCATACTTTTTTTCGTACAAGCTTAAGGTTACTATGCACCTTCAGGGGTCTCTCACGTGCAAGCGATGTAGTGCGTCCGGTTTAAACTGTAGATATCTAAACCCTTATATCAAATTAAAGCTTATAGGACTGGTTATCAGACTATACCAAAAATTTTGAAAAAAAATGAATTGTCGAATTTTTCATGACCCTAAATGTGAGCGCCCAAATCACCTTTTGAGGGTTACCTGTCAAAGCGAATTTTGTTTTTCACTTATTTAATGTGTTCCTCCGTTTCTGGGGCCAAACGTGTCTGCGATTTGCCATATTCAATTTCAGTGAAAAGTTACAGAACATTTTTGAAATAGGATTAAGAAAATGTGCATTGATCATACAAAAATCGCTCTTGAAAAAAAAAAAAGGATTTTGAAATAAACAAATTGGAGACACGTTTTTGTTGTTTATATGTAAAACTAGCTACTGTCAAAATTTGAGAACAATCGAACAAATTCCCTTTGACTTGTAGTTCTTTGAAGTGTCCCCTTCTGGTGAAAAAATTGTTTCGAGAAAACAGCGCTGAAAAAATTTTCCTGCTTCGCAAACAAACTCCGCCCACAAACACAGTCAACTGGGTTCTCAGATAACTGAGCCAATCAGCGCTTGGAAAGTTTACTTCCGTTGGCTTCCTGGTGAAATTTCCCTGCGTAATTTTCAATCAACCCTTAGTGTTTCGCATTGTGCTCTAAGCGGAGAGAATATTTTTGGCTGCTTGTTTTTTTTCTTGAAGTTGTTGGAACAAAATGCGGAAGATAACAAACGGAACGACCGCTAGAAAGCAAACTAAAGCGGCTAGGTGGAAAAATCAAGTTCAGTAGTAAAAGACAACGCGGCAACTTCAAATGAACCGATAAACTTTAGAGAATTTTTATGGCGATTTCAGAAATTTGGGCATGTTTCATTTTCTCCCTTGATAATAATGGTGATATTCTTATGTTGATAGAGGTAATTTTTGATAGATAAAAAAGCCTTTCAATCCAATATCACTGCCGTATTCAGTAGGATGAACAAACATCCATACAGCAATCGAGTCATTCCTTCATGACCATGTGAAAAGGCAAGAACTTTTTCGTTTATTTATGACAGAATCAATGGAAACTCTTCAGTTGATATGCTGGAGAAAAGCACGTCGGATTGGATAAGAAGAGGCAAGCCAGCCAGAAAGAACATGTGCTATCATTAAAGCGCCTATTCCAGATAGCCGTAGCTTCAACTTTCCGCCAACTTTCGCTTGTTCATTCATTGCTGTATTTTCATTTTTGGTTCGCTTCTTTCGCTTCTTCGAACTGGTCCATGGACATTTCCATGGTCTAGGTTTATTCATACCTAAAATAATTACACCAAGGAAGATGCTTGCGTGGTGGCTGATCAACTGAGTAGCCAGTTCTAATCCTGCGAAAGTCATCTCGGTTGATTGCATAACATCATAGGGCTGTCAATCAAGGGGTAAACTTTTACTTCCGGCTTAAACGTGAAACTGCGATTTCTCCGCCAAAAATTAGTCTTTTTCAAAATCACACTTCGAACAATATTTTGACTCAAAAATCCAGATTTGAAGAAAATTATCGATCTGAAGGTGCATAGTAACCTTAAGTGCTGGGCACCCAGGATTTCAGTTTTACAGTGTAGGAACCTTTGGGCTCCTTGTAATGTTTCGTTTAGACCACAGCCTTGAATCAGTCAGGTAAATAATTTGTCTGTCACTCAAGTCTTAAAAACTTGACCCCAGTGTACAATCATGTCCAGGGTATAATACATGTATGCTAGCCTTACATTTAGCATAAATTTACTAGCACTCATCACAATACCACTCTCTGATTGGCTACGGTACTACCTATTCTGAACATGTACATGTAGATATATATGTACACATAGTGAACAGCCTAGCAGTATGCCTTTGTTAACAAAATGACAGCCACTTCTTTGCATTTTTGGAGTGTCTGTGTTGTTAAGATAACGACTAGAAGCTTTACACTAAAGCAACTAGATTATGAGCTTGAGATTTTTTTGATAGTTGACTCAGGCCGAGCCCTAGCCAAGGGGGGAAGTTTCTAAAGAAACTGTGGTGCTGCGTGGGTGGGAGCATTAAAAGATAATTTGTTTTTTTCAACTAGGTTGATAATGTGAATTGGCCACCATAAAGAGATTTGGGAGCTGACATTTCGAGCGTTAGCCCTTCTTCGGGGCTAATGCTCGAAATGTCAGCTCCCCAATCTCTTTACAGTGGCCAATTCACAATATCAACCCAGTTAATAAAACCAAATGAGCCCTAGTCAATTACATGTACATGTATCACACATTGCAATCCATCAAATCTTTTCCTTGTACATGATTGGTCTAAAAGTGCAAGTGACTGAATTTTCCCTGGCTAAGCCTGAGAAATGTGCAAGTCATGCTGAATGTAACCCCAATTTTTAGATCCTGCATGTCAAGAAAAATATTTCAAAGATAATAAATACAATGGCCTTCAGGTGACTTTAAAAACATCTTGGCATTACCTGTTCCTCGACCCTCACAGTTTTCTTCGATCTACATACATGTACACTATCAGAAAACTGTTCGCTTCTCAGAGCAGATAAGGTCCATCCAGGCATATGTTTGTGCCAAATAGATGCTGTTGTTCATATACTGTATTTTTGGGCCAAATGGGGGGGCTATTGTATATATAGAAATCTTGAGAGTATTCTTGTTCCCAAAGGTTAAAAGCTCTATACTGTGTTTGTGAGGTTTGGTGATATTATTATGGAATACTTTTGTCTCCTTTTGGTTTAAGTAATATTGAGACATGCACATGTCACTACGGTAGGCACATTGGTTATAGATATAACTGTATTCTTTACTAAGTTTCAGAAACTACAGGCAGGTAGCGTACTTTAGAAACTACAATCTTACAGGGCATCTGACGGGATGCGGTGGTGCGGATTCGCATAATTCACCTAGTTTCGCATCCTCCGCATCTGTGGGGCATTTTTCCGCACAAAACTAGAAAATTGCTACATGTATATAAGCGGCCATGCGCACGGTGTTGGTGTACATTCGCTAATCATTGACAAATGTCCAACTTTTACTCAAATATTTTTCTTATGGACTGAATAAAAATGAAAACAATCGCAGTCATAGATGCTCTGTTATATCACCTTGTGGTGTTGCCGTTTGACTCTCCTGTCTTTTGGCGGGTTAGCGAGGAACGAGGAGAAAGGTTTACACGACTCAGTGAGATTCTCGTAGGCGGCGTTACAATTTCAATCAAAAACGATGCAGAGTTTGTTGCGTTTACAGCGTTTGCAGCGTTTACAACGTGTCTAACGTGCGTTTGGTTTCCCAGAGTAAATCGTGCAAAACGTTCTGTTTCTATCGTTTCTATCGTTCGTTTGCCTTCTATCGTTCGTTTCGTTTGGAACGTTTAGTTGCTATCGTTCGTTTGGTTCGAACGTTTAATCCGTTTTGTCTAGACGTAAATTTTTAATCAAAACATCAAGCGAGAATTATTTTACAATATGACACCTACCACACTCCATTTAACGTTCAGAAAATTAATAAAGCTGGTTAACTATTCAGTTTGTACACAAGAAAGTGCCAAAGCTGTGCCAAAATTATACAAAAGACCCATGTCATCGGTTGACATCGCGGGGAATTTCCAGGGACCCTTCACGCCGCGAAAAATTGGCTAAAAGTAAATAAAACAATCATCTGTTTTCAAGTTTCAATAATTTCAAGTGTTTGTTGAAAAAACTTCTACTGTCTTCTGCTGAAGTCAACATAATTTGCCTCTATTAGCTACAATAAATGTCATCACAAAAAATAAGATATATCAACTGTTAAAGCATTTAAAGAAAAAAATAATATATAAATCAGAGAAAAACGCATTCTGCTTCATTCAACGTGGAATTTTGCTAGCCGTGGGAATCAAAGATTGTGATTGGCCAGCCTGTAATTGTATCTTATCAAAGTCAACAAACATGAGTCAACACAGACGTTTCGTCTGGGTTCCGTCTAGCTTTCAATACGAAGGCACAAAAGTTTCGTGTGTTGTTTAGAATCAATTTTTCTTCCCAGGCACGCCTAAATGTAACAGAAGTTGACATGACATGAGTATAATGCTGCACTGTAAACCACGACACTTTCAACTGATCCCAAGTTCAGTGAGTTCAAGCCGCTCATGGCACTGGCTTGTCACGCAAATTTTAGGAAGAGTAGCGTGGTTCCGGTTCAGGTTTGGAAAGAAACATACTTCACCAGTCAGTCTTCAAGTACCATTTTCAAGCGCTGTAAATTTACTTAAAACATTTTGCACGTTTTTTACAATGCATTCTACAGTCTGCATTTTGTACTGAACGAATGTTGAACATTATCTTCATTAATTAAAATTATCTACGCGTTGGAAGAAACTCAATTTGTTCTTCTTAAAATACGCAAAAATGTGCATGCGTTGGACATATAATTAATGTGCCAAAGTCGTGCCTAAACTTGTGCCAAACTGTCAAGTATGTATGCAAATTTCTGGGGGTATACCTCATGGGTGAATGTTGTCAGTAAATGGAACAAATTAATTAACTTTTCTGTATCCTTGTTCTAAACGATTACATGTACTTGAAGTAGAAATGAAACGAACGATAGAAACGAAACGCACGATAGAAACATTGCAAAACGATAGAAACGATCCCAAATGATGGAAACGAAACGAACCAAACGAACGATGCAAACGTTTTCACATGCAGGACGAAACGCTAATGGTTTGAAGTTGAATTTCGAAACCAAAACTTTGGTTGAAGAATATGGATGTAATGCTAGAAAATCAGTTTTATCTCTGATGATGTTGACTTTCTGTGAAAAATACTTATTGGACTTGATTCTGCAACTCATGTGCACCTTGATTTTCAAGACTTTTGTCTCAAAATTTTAACTTCAACAGAAATAATCTCAAAATTTCAAACGCGTTCACTCCTCTTTTTATCGTTAATTTCATGTATGGTGTTTTCATTTTGTTTTCAAGTAAAAGTAAGTAGATATTCAGGAATTGTTTCATTAGGAGATAATGCACCATATAATTTACTTTCCTTTTATGTTGTCAGATTGTTCTAGCCGTCCTTAAATTTATACTCCACCGTGTTTTTTAGCGTTACATATTTGTAACGGCTCTGTACACCAACACCGTGCGCATGGCCAAGCGAGAAAGCAACTGTTTACCATCCTCAGAAGCAAAAATAGCAAAGAGATTGATCATTTTGAAGAAGTTATTAACCCAAAACAGAGACCAAAACACACCTTTATGTTCTTAAACAAATTTAAACCTCCAGCATTCCATGCATCTTTTGGTGATGGGCCTGGGTTCTAGTTTTCGGACTTCCCGTATCCAGTTTTGTTCGTCCGATTTAATGCTGGTTACTAAGCTTTGGAGGAAAAATTATAGAAAAACTGCGTTGAACAAAGAAATACCTGTCACACGAGTGGCAGAAAAGGTCAAAAATGACATTAGGAGTTAAATTCTCGGTAAGGCGTTCAACGTGTACTTTATACGTTTGAAAAAGCCAAGGGAACAACTTATTAATTTTAGAAATTTCCGCATAACCTGGCATCTTTTCGCATAATCGTCACTTTCTTCGGCATAATATTGCCGAAAATTTCCTCAAAACTTTCCATATTCCGCAACGTATCAGATGGCCTGAATCTTATAACCCAAGGGATTGAACCCTGTGTAACTTGACATGGCCAATACTAACAAGAGAAACCAGTTGTAGCTTTTTTTGTTTGCCAGCTGGTTCTATCTGTCTCCAAGCTAAACATCATTAACAGCTTCATGCCCAAGGGATTGAACCCTGTGTTAACTTGGACATGGCCAATACTAAGAAGAGAAACCAGTTGTAGCTTTTTTTTTTGTTTGCCAGCTAGTTCTATCTGTCTCCAAGCTAAATATCATTAACAAATTCATGCCCAAAAATAACCATTGACGTCTGTCATTTGCATAATAAAAACAATTATTGTGGTGAAGGCATCGGCAATCTTTAGCTTGGAGGTAGAAGAAACCAGCTGGCAAGCAAAAAAGTTACAACTGGTTTCTTTTGGTGTGTACTAGCTGTGGTCAATTTATGTTATGATGGCTACATACCATTGGTAGTCGAAGAAACATTTTGTTCCTAACTGGAATGAAGTTCCCTTCACTGTAGAGCCCTAATAATTTAGTCAGATAAAAATTCTGTAAGGAGACTCAATGACAGAACCAATAAGCTTATAATTAAGCTTATCATGAGCTTCAAAAGTTTATGTCGAAACTAACAACAAAGCTTTCTAAGCTCATAAGGAAATCGGTCGTACGTTCGGAGAAGAAAACCAAAGAGTTTATGACGCGTACAAAAATATCTGGCAACCTCCAATGGTAGTGCAGCTTTCAAAACTCCAGTCCCTACAGACAACTGTCGCTAACCTGTTGATTAACGACACAACATAACACTTCCCTTGACTAAATACATTGACACATTAATAAAGCTTTTACTTTACTTTACAGCAACAGGAACAAACACGTATAGACCTGCGCAAGTTTCTGCAACAATTTAACAAGCTTCCTGTACGTACGTACATGTTGGAGTGTTGGTCTCAAGAAACCGCGAAGATGTGAACGCCCAAGTTTGCCAAATTAAATGTATCAATGACGTGGATTCTACTACCTTCCACTGTAGGTTGTCTTCAGCCGTTTCTTTCTTCCAGTGCAATTTCGCATCAGCTCAACAGGATTGTGTCAGAAAGAAGTGTGTCAGAACGAGGAATATGATATTGGGAGGAACACACCAACACAACAGTCACACACAACATCTGCCTCAACCTCGTCTCAGGGCTTTCTCGGCTTTCATAACGAACGCATACATACATACATACAACGCGTAGGACTCTGGGAATGGAAATAGGGAATATCCCTCAGTGGAATTGTGGGTTCCGAGAATCTCAATGTTTCCCGAGAGGAAGTCGAGGAAACATTGAGATCCGAGAGAAGCAAAATTCACTGTTCCCCAAGGGACAGTCGACAGTTAAATAAAGTCTTTGATTGATTGATTGTCATGAACTGATTTGTTATTATGCCGGCATAATTTTGAGCATAATACTACGTCTGGAGCATCAGGCATAAAGCTGGCCATAATCCTAATATAATTGGCAGCATAATGCCGTTGTTTCTGAAAATTGTGAGACGTGTATGCAAATTTTGCCAACAGCTCGCTCTAGAATATATATCCAGTGCGTTTTCGATGCTGCTAGTCTTTGGCTCATCAAATGCAGGTTCATTGGAGAAAGACATACAGTAAGCCTTTCCATGCTTCACAATTTCCGATCTTTCACTTGTCTAACATTTTCAAAAATTATGACTAGGAATGTTTATTAATAGGTACGAGCTTATGGGGGTGAGGTGAAAATGTCATTTAGTCAACCATAATTTGAGCATTTATATTACCTCCTGCCGAGCATAATGTTAAGCATAATACCTTGGTTACACGGTGACGCCTGAAAGCATGATACTCTATTTTCCAAGCATAATCCGACAGAATCTAATAGCCAAACAAAACAAAGAAAATTTTGAAAAACGCGCTGAGATTTAAGCGACAACATCAGGCCACCTCTGATCACGTGCAGCAGCGGTCAACTCCTATGTTCATAAACGCGATTATTGCCTTTCAGAACCAATTTTTGTGTGATGGTAAGACATGCAAATACAATAGAATATATCCAGTGTACCGCTTTCCTCGAACCTCCGAAGAAACGAAAAATGGAGTAGCATATTCACACAGAAATGCTGAAGGGCGTGGAGAGATCAGTCCTATTAGCTTGCCGATTCCTCGGCCTACAGTTAATTTGGCTACATTGTTCAGTTACAACTGAATAAAATTCTGTGTTGCCTCTAACGAGGAAGCCCATGACTCGGAATTATCGAGTAAGTTACTCTCTCGCGATAAGATCCTGTCACTTTTGAACAGCCAAAACTAGCGTTGGGCAAACACTCTAAAAATACCGCTACAAAATGAAATTATCTTCCATGGGTTGCTGTCGATCATTGACTAATTTCGCTATATGGGCGCTTTCTTTTCGACCAAATATTCCGAGTTTGATATTCCCGTATTCCATGCGACCATTACTATGAGGCGACCAGTGGAAACTTTTGGTATTTATTCCGTTTTCGTTGGGACTAACCCCGACCCAGGTCATCATGGTTTCCAAAGTTTCGCGCGAAAAATACGACATCAGGCGGAATGTCTCTTCTTTAAACCTTCGGTTTACTTGCTTTGGGGTTGCGAGATTTGCCTGGGACGACGCTGAAGTTGGAACTGTAGGTATGAGAGCGACAATAGAAAACTTTTATTGTAAGAATTTTTAAAGGAGTCCACGACTACATTAAGGGTACGATACCTCTTTACTTTCCTGACGAGTTCAAGAGTCCACTTTCCGAATGACGAGGAGAGCCTGTTCACTCGAGCGAGGTTACACCCAAAATTTTGGAATGAAATTGCGGAAAATGTCTGTTCCATTCGCTTTCCCCTCCAAGAATGTTTCCGGAATTTTTTGGTCCAAATGGAAGCGCCCTACGAATCAGTTATATATAACTATTACGGAAAAGCGTTCATTTCGTTTTCAGTCGCGAGAAGTCACAACAACGTTGCTCAATTTTCTGAGAAACTGCAAAGAGAATCTATTTTCGCTGCGCCCAAAGCTCCTTGCGCGTGCCCCCAGGGCTCTTCTAGTTTTTATAGATGTCACGAAGTTCACTTGATTTGCATGGCAGTTTAGGCTGCTCTGGAGTTTGTTGTTTGTTAAGCAGTGACATCAGGTATGTTTGAAAAGAAACTCAACATCTGTTTAAGACGATTTTAACATATATACCAGTTCCGTATTTAGGGTGAAAGGTTTCTGATATTAATCCTTACCTGTATAAGTCGCGCATTCTGCGTTTTAGAAACCATTATTTGATTTTGAAAACTAAATGATTTCTTATTCGCGCCAACACAACCAACAACAAGTCCAGGGTGTTTTGGTAAGGACCGATTCCGGTTTGATTTTTACTGCTGAATTAGTAGGTTATGTTTCATCACTGGCGCTGCATCAAATGAAACATCATTGCAGAAAATTGCAACTGGGATTGATTAGTTCTAAAATCGTTTTTGGAGACGAAGGTGACCCCCCCCCCCCCCACCCCAAACAAAAAGACAACAACTACAACAATTATTGGATGAGGTTTTTGTGATATCAAGAATAATCAAGGTCGAGGTAAGGGTTATCAGCCGAAGCCGAAAGCTGAGGCTGATAACCCTTACCGAGACCTTGATTATTCTGGATATCACAAAAACCGAATTTAATAATTGTTTTATTATACATTGAACGAAAAAAATTGAAGTGTCGTTTTTGCTTCTTCACTGACGGCAAGCAACACAAAGCGCGCGAACTTGACATGATTACCCTTAGAAATCATGCACCGCGGTCATAAATGATATGATTACCCGTGACCTTGAGTGTCCTTGACATGTGATTATTGCAGTTATCACGTCACGGGCGCTGATTTCGAAAATTCACTGCACGCTTTCGGCCAATCAGAAAAGAGTTAGAGAGTTCAATGTATAATAATAATAAAATAAATAAATAAATACCCTTTTATTATTGATGTTTAAAACTCTAGTTTTGAATTTTTAAAAACCAACTTTATTTCAATCTTGTAAGTAGTTATTGTGAAGTTTTGATAAAGTTATTATTTAAAAAATTAAAATTAATAAATGACGATAATAATAATATAATAATAATAATAATAGTAATAATAATAATAATAATAATAATAATAATAATAATAGTAATAATAATAATAATAATAATAATAATAAATTCCACTATTTGATGCAGACTGCACCACCGTACATTTTGCCCTAAAGCAATAAAAATGAGCAGACATTTGTACAGGCCCCGACTACTGCGAGTAAATGCAGATAAATCAGACTATTCAGTATTGTTTATATTTTTCTTAGCTGTGCAGCATCATGGTCATACAGAAGTCTATGTTTCTCTGGAAGGAAATGATTCTAAAAGATGTGGTACAATCAGTCACCCATGCCAGTCCATTGTTATGGGAATCCATCAAGTAGACTGGGGCGGGCACATTTACCTGGATGGTACTGGAACCGAGCAAAAGCCTTACAACTGCAACTCTTCAATGGCGCATGACCAACACCTAAATATTGAAATTCTGAAAAGCGTGAGTTTGATTGGTCTGAAATCTGCACCATACATTGTTTGCCCTAATGGCTTTTATTTGACAAGTCGAGTGCCCAGAAAACAACGATTATTTTATCTGGTGTTGTTTTTCGGCAAACGCCACTAATGTTTCTGGAATCTGATTTTAAGATTTTCAACTGTTCTTTTCAAGATACCTCCACTGCTCTGAGAATTCACATAACAGATGATGCAAGAAGACATTTGAATATTCATGGCTCTTTTTTCTTTAAGAACGACATTTCATGCGTGGAAATCCTTTTGCACCACAAACATTCAAACCAGGATCAACTTTTTGCCCTAAATATCAGCGAGACGACGTTTATGGAAAACGGATTTCACAAACAGCGATTTCCAAGTGGTGTAGTAACCATCCGCTCACAAACCACGCTGCCATCCAGCAGCATACATGTCCAAATATTCTGCTTAAACATCACATCTGTCAATAACGTTGGCTACTTTATGAACCTTGATCTGCCATCAGCTGTGACCAGGGAGGTTTATGATGATGTCAGACTGTTCAACAATACTCTTTCTGATTTGTTTAAGGCATCTACTGGTAGAAAAACACAAAACGTGGTGAACAGTTTGTACAATTCTAATACAAAGCAAACGCATGTCAAGTTCAGCAAAGTAAGATGTTCTCACAACCATTTAATGCGATGTATAAAGATTCATTCTGGGGAAGCCCAAGCGGAAATCCATAACTCGTCGTTTGTTGGGCAGTGTCTTCAAAAGGAAAGAGGAGGAGCGGTATTTTTTAACTCAACAGCGCACGGGTCTTTGGTCATTTTCAACAGCGAATTTCGTAAGAACATAGCTAGAGGTGGTGGAGCATTGTTTGCTCATAGTAAAAACGGAAGTTTAACTCTTAACATGACGAAAGTAAACTTCACCGAATGTGCAGCAGAAAAGTACGGATGTGCAGTTTTGGTTGGCGACCTTAATTCTTCGGAAAACCGACCAACGCACAAGGTTTATGCCAGCATCAGAGAAATGTTAGTGCGGGATCGCTTTTATTCGCAACAGCAATGCTACATTGTCAGAATCGTTTTATCCAACGGGAGAGTGGCCATTACTGATTCTTCATGGAAAAACATATCGTCAGCACCTACAGCTTTAATGATATCAAACGCAGGTGGCAAAACTGATGTGCTCATTTCTGGCTGCACATTTATCGTCAATGCTACAGTAAGAAGCATTGTCTACACTGTTAGAATCCAAGCCCTAAAAGCCCAAGCTAAAGGGAGCGTATTGATAGAAAACAGTGTTTTTTCCAACAGGTGGGCCACAGTTCCAGGTCGTGGTGCCTTGTGGATGAGTCCCCAGTTCTCTATCAAACTGATAAACGTCGTTTTAGCTTCATTTACGTTCCCACTCGTAATACTAGGTTTATTTCCAGAAGGACCGTCGGATGCTCGTCCCTTCCACATTTCTATCTCAAACTGCAGCTTCCTTGATAACAGCTTTGACATGGTGGCACATTCAAGGGATCCAGCCCATGTAGAGCTGAGCATCGACAACACCATCTTCAAGAGCAGCCAAATGGCACAAAGAAATGCCGGGCTCCATATCACTGTTAGGCCTTTGAGAGTACTAAATATTTCTAGTGCAGTTGTTAAAATTAACAATGTCACATTTGAATCGAGACCATGTAACGTTTTAGACTTGTTTTTTAAAGGCAACAAAACGTTAAAAATACAAAACTCAGTTTTTCGAAATGGTATATGTTCCCGACGATATGTGCGGAAAGGCAGTGTTTACGAGACCTCGACGGGTGCAATAACGATCCTCACACCTTATGATAAAGTCGTAAGTACAGGATGTGTAAACAATTCGACAAGGGATGAAACCCATCCTGTTTGGAGCTATCGAACTCATGCTTTATTTGAAGATAACATTTTTGAAGGAAACGCGGGGTTAATCGCTGGTGCTGTGTACGTAAGCAACGGCTACACAACATTCCAAAGATGTACTTTTAGAAATAACTTTGCCGTCGACCGATCTGGACACGTTTATTCCGCATATGGAACTGGCCGGGTGGATTTCAAAGATTGTTTCTTCTCTTCAAGGAAGAGGAAAATCACGATAAACGATAACACATTTTACAAAACGACTTTCCTCCTTTCCGAAAGTCGGGGACCTATAAATCTTCGAAATACAACTATGGTGTCAACTGCTCCTGAAAGTTATTCCTATGCCGTAGTTCACATTTCCAAAGGAGGCTTCGTATACATGGATGATAATTCGTCCATCCAGTGCGGAATCGGAAATAAGCTCGAGTTGGATAATGCAACACATTTTATATATACAGAACAAAACAACAGCTTTTGCCGAGTAAATGTCACTGTGTTAAAATACTCTTGCAATCTGTGTGGCCCTAGTTTTTACAGCATGCAAAAGGGAATTTCACGTGGTTTAGTTGTGAACAATACTGTCAGGTGTCTACGATGCCCATTCGGTGCCACTTGTATAAAACGGAATATAGCTGCTAAACCAAATTTTTGGGGCTATCCGGTAAATACTAACCCACCATCACTAAGATTCATTCTTTGTCCAGAACATTACTGTCAAAGCCCATCAGTGCACTCAAAAGAATACAACAGTTGCCAGGGAAACCGAAGCGGCAGCCTGTGTGGTTCATGCATTCCAGGATACAGTGAAACTCTCTTTTCAGCCGAATGCCGCAAAAATGGGGAATGCAATAATTATTTCTTTGGATTTCTGTCATTGTGCTAACAACTGGGTTGGCTCTGTACCTAATAATAAAAACCTCCGATCCTGGTTTTTCTTGGAAATCAGATATTATGGTTTTACCCACTGAAAGCCTATAACCAACGAGATGACTTGTGTCAAAACGATGTTCACAAGGATAGAGGCTTTATAAAGATTACATTCTACTTTTATCAAGCTGCTGAGCTGTTGGTGGTCAGTTCCATAGAAAACCTCCTTGCAAAGATACCGTTCATTTACATAGTTTTTGCCGTTTTCAACTTCCAGGTGCGAACTATTAATAAAGGATTGGGGTGTCCCTTTGTAGGGCTAACTGCCGTAACAAAGGAGCTGCTTCTTTCAGGTACCGTTTTCTTGACAATGGCCGTCATTGCACTGGTATATGTCGCCCATTCTTTCATCAACGTATTAAGGCGAAAAGAAAAACCGCATCTTCTTCATTACTTGGCAGTTTTCATGGAAGTATTGTTGCTAGGCTATGAACGGCTGGCTGAAACGTCCCTAAAACTAATGCACTGCGTTTCCATTGGACCCAGAAAGTGGATATTCATTGATGCAAATGTTCCATGTATGCAATGGTGGCAGTATATTCTTCTCACATACATTGTTGTTTTTGTGGTTCCCTTCATGGTTGTTCTTTACTGTGGATCCTCCAAGCTATATAAAGCTTCAATTTCTGCAACTGAGTTCCTTGCTGCTTGCGTGCTTCCATTACCTTTTCTGATCTACTGGGCTTATAAGGAGGAGCGGAAACGGAGAGGAGACGAATCCGGTCGTGAACCAGCTGTCAACAGAGATGTTTTGGAAATACTTCATGGTCCTTTCCGTAAACCACAGGCTGATGATAAAGGTACACTCTACTGGGAGAGTGTTCTGATTGGTCGAAGATTTGTTCTTCTTGCTTGCCAAGCGTTCATAACAAACCTGATGTTGCGTATGTTTTGTATGGTCAGCGCATGCTTCCTGATAACCATTCATCACGTTTTCAAGAATCCATATCGTGACCCACTGGCCAACAAAGTTGAAACGCTGTCTCTCAGCGCTTTGTCTATGATTGCCGTGATCAATTTGGCAAAAGCGACCTTGATGTCGTTTGGTACTGCCATTGATGGCCCAGATATACCTTATTTGAAAGTTCTAGACTGGTTTCAGGTGTGCACCTTAGGCTTTGTTCCAGTCTTGATATCTATCTTGTTTATTTTCGCGATTCTTTCCCAGCTGGCTAGGTTGGTTGTTTTTGTCATCAAGCAAGTTTTTCGATGTTGGCAGAAACTCGGTCCTACTTATTGCAGGTCAATGGCTCAAGAGAGGAGACCGCTTCTAGATATTGCTGAGCAGGACTTTGGTGCAAGTTTTTAAGACTGGGAGTAAAAATATGTGATTTCGCGTTCATCGAAAAGAATTGGAAATTGCTCGACGAGGCCGGATTGTTGGCTTCCCCAGGCCATGGACGTACGTTTGGCGAAAACAAACTTTGCGTATCAATCAAATGATAATGAATTTAAAAAGGCGTGTTCACATTGGTACCCGTCAAGAATCGTTCTGGGCATCGTGCTCGGGCACCAAGTCTGAACGCAGCCTAAGCCAATTAACTATCCTGTTTACACCGGTTGAAACTGTGACTGAGGTTTATACATTTACACTAAGAATACATGAACTTTCCTATACTCACTTGTAAATTTATACCAAGCTACAGTGAAGCAATCAAACTCCGCAGTTACATATATATAAGCACTCAATAAGAATTTCACCTCAAGACATGATTGATCATCGTGTCTTCTTCATATTTTTCTCGACAATTCAAATGTATGATACTAAATATTCATTTGAAAGAATCTCATGTATAGTTTTCTAGTTAAACTTTATAAAAGAGGAGGGTCCAGTGTGCCATAATGATAAATAATAAAGCAACTAATAAACTGTCACAGCCGAAGCATGTACATCAATGGAAATCTATAAATATGACCTTGTTTTGTTACAGTTCACTAGTGCTCTAAAGCTATTAAGGAATGTTATCGCGATGTACACGACCCAGAATTTTAATCTCAGATTTAAGCAAGATTGTAGCCGAGTTGTTCAAGCCCGATTAAACTAACCCAGGAATAGAGAGAATTTGACTTCAGTTTTGTAGCGTTTTGGTGAAGGTTTCTGTTAAGATTGTTTGTCCTTCATTTGTCCTTCATGAGATTAAATAACCTCAAACTACACAGGACATAAGCAGTAGGAAATATTTTGGACAAGAAAAAAATAAGGCTTCGGTAGCTGGCTTTTAATCCTGGGTTAGCGCTAACCAGATTTCGAAAACCCGACCCTTGAAAAGATTTAAATCCCCGGGGGGCGTGTCATTGCAGATGGAATGGCAACATATTCAAGAGACTTAAATGAAACAGGGGCGCAAGTTTCTTTTTCAACGAATTAAGTCATATTTTCCTGAACCGAAGGTGTAACGTTTGAAATTTCATTTTTCTATTTCAAATTTGCCACATGCCATTTTATTTACATTATCAAGACTCAACGCGTTTCATTTGACTTACGACATAGTAGTATTTTTTTTTCATCAGGAATTAAGCCGCATAACAAACACTAAAGAAGGTTGAATCTAGAAAAGTCGAGGATCAAATATTCTAATCATTAGATAGCACGTGCTTTTGTGTCAATGTCTATTTTAAGATATACAGTCGAATTAAGGTTTCGTAACCCACCACCGCAAAAAGTGGTCGAAACTAGAGCCGGTGGATTACAAGAATGAGCTCTCGCAAGCGACCGCATGAAAAAAACAATAGAGGACGGTCGCTTATTATACTTTATAAAGAAAAAGCAAATTTGTTTAATTAGTGTCTTTATATATCTGATATAGACACGGCTAAACTTTACGTTCAATTTTAGAACCAAAATATTTATATCTATTAGCAGTGTGCATTTCATTGAGATGATTCTTCAGTATTGCATTGCGCATCTCTACTGCGCACGATTTTCGCGTCAATAGCGCGCAGATGAGTAAGTACACGTGCACGTGCACTAGAACTTCCGAATTTTACATTAATCATTTTCTTTGGTGAGTGAATGTTTCGTAATGGCTATTAATCTAATGTTGATCCCTTATTTTACTTTCATCAGCATGTGATGATTCATGGAAACGGAAACTTTATTACACCGCAAAGGCCTATAGGCATGAAGTGGCTATTGCTATTGCAAATGTACACTTTAGAAACCTGTTGAGCCCTATACCTATAAGCAACACTTTTGTCATCGGTGAAAGTTTTATGTATACCTCCATCTATACTTCATTAGCCAATTGGCTGCCAAGCTTCCCCGCCCAAAGCAAAACTTGTGCATTGAAACTAAAAGATTCGAAAAAGCTAAACATTCAGTGATGTCCTGCCAGCCTTTTATAGAAAAAAGCATGACTAATTATTGAACAGTGATTGGAAGAAATTTTTTGTGGGCATATAAATATTATTTTGTGAATTCACTTTCGACTGATTTCTCCACCTTTGAAACGCTTTGGCAGATCTTTCTTCTCGACAAGGTTTCCTAACTCTTATCACCGTGACAGAAGAAAAGAAGTTTAATGTAAGGAAAACGGAAAAACAATCGAGCTCATTGCTCCGCAGGCCTTGGAGCATTGACAATGGGGTGTTGGTGGACCTGTGTTATGCTTCTTGTCGGTTTTATGCTGTCAAGGAACAAATCAGGTAATTAAAATATTTATCGCATAGCAGCGCACACTGTATGTATCCTATAATCATTTCGGCTGAAAAGTTTCTTAAAGGCAGCGACGTTAGAGCCTTGTTGTCTGGTGGTTATGTCAAAGTAAGAGAGATATTTACGATTGTTGAAGTGAAATCGATCAGCTTCTCTCATGGTATGGTTTATGAAATAATGACTTAGAGTGGTGCTTCAAGTTCCATTTCTGTCGGTACAATAATGTTTTATTCAAATTTTGAAGTTTTCGTGATATTTCAATTTCCGTGTCTCTGATGTACTGGATCATGCGGGTATAATTTTGTTCAAAATAAAAAACGGAAACAACACTAGCTTACTTAGTCACAGGGAAGCATGTGAACAGAAAGCATTTAAGCACAAAATACAGTAGGTGATCGACTGGCTAATTTCTGTTGTTTTTTTTTTTGTTTTATTATTATTATTATTATTATTATTATTATTATTATTATTATTATTATTATTATTATTATTGTTATTTAAAATAGACGGCACTGATCTGGTAAACTTTCTCTTAAAAACAAATAAATAACAATAGAGTGTTTTTCAATTGATTTTCAAATAAAGTAGATAATCAGGCAGTTACTCTGGGTTTTGTTTAGGTTTTACTACGTTTAGAGATTGGTTGAGTAGTCTTATTGATAACAAGTTGATTTGGTTTTGGTTCAACGACAGTCAATTGAAAAACTATCTATAACGTATGAATTCAAAAGAGGACTACGTCAAAGCATATGTTTTTAATTTGACTACGCTTTCCAACTGGGGTGTGGCAACTGAACATATGGATCTTGTCTATGCTATCTCACAGTATTCGTAGACCTTATAAATTTTAGTGATTTCACACACTTTTATGCAGTCAAGTCAAAGCACTGAAATACACGATGGAACTTAAAAGTACTTCTTTAGTTTTTGATGTTAATAATGTTGCCAGCGAAATTTTTCAACGAATCGGCAGTAGCCCCGTGTTTCCCTCCTTTTCCATGTATCTTCCAGTTGAAGTTTTGCTAAGTTTACTCAGCGAAAGCAATAAAAGGGATTTAACGAATAAAGTTCACTCTATTCAACTTCCGTTAAAAGCAAAACTTTAATCCTGGAAGTCGCGTGCACGACGCTAGAGTTTCACTTTCACGCGAACAGGAAATAGCATGACCCCAAATGCTCCTGAAATATGTCTAAAAAAGCTTAATCATAAATTTGCACTATGGTCTTTTATCAATCTCATTTGATAAATAGAAAACTCAGTAATTACATCAAGCCCGTTCTCCGAAGTCAACTAAGTGTTAGCGAGACTGAGAGTGAAGTTCGGGCAGCAAACTGAAAAGAATCAATATCTATACCACGGAGATAACATGAGACACACAGAAAAGAGCTAATCGTTATGAAAATCCTTGTCAAAGTGCATAACCCTATGACTGACGAAGCTGCTTCCGCGATTTTGCAAACGGCAAATAAGATACGGTTTGCGATATCAATGTGCCGACTAGAAATTACCGTAAAAATAGGAGAAATAAAACAGTGTTGCCAATTTGGTCAGTTTTTATTTGGGGTAATATTATCTGAGTTCTGACAAATTCAAAATACGCGGGTAAGAATTTTGCGTGTTCAGTATTTTGGGCAAGAAAA
>JAHPZR010010746.1:105000-123970 GCA_019787425.1 Platygyra sinensis | reverse complement strand
GGAAGCAGCAAGCTAATGCAAGCACTGGTTGCAAGTTTAAGAGATAAACCTCTCTCCTCTGCAGAGGCCCCAAAGGGGATGGAGGTGAATATGAGAGTGAGAAAGTACACATGGAACAATGGGAAACGTGAAAGGGCAGTGTTACCTGCATGCTTCTGTTATTCTCTCTCCCTTCCCTCATGCTGCTAGCCTACACAGTCAAGGTAGCATGAGAGAAGCCTTTGAAGTGGAGAGAAAGAGTAAGCTTGTATAATGGTCGTTGCCAATGCTTTCACTCAGAACTCAGTAACCTAGCCCAAGGCTTTCGAAGCATTCCAAGTATGCCACTTGAGTGGATAATCTCTTCTGATTGTGGTAATATCACATTAACATCCATGGCAAAAAAACAGTGCTTGTTATACCCGGAAGTATTTACATGGTTAAGTTTCTGTGGCCCACACCTTGGAAGATAACCCAGAACCCTTTTTCTGCTAACAGTTGCATTTGCCAAACATTATAGAAAATACACTAAATTTTGACTGTCAATGTTTTCATTGACCAAATTTCCTCAATTTATGGAATTGCCACAAAGTTATTTATGTTGTATTATACTGTAGTGTCATAATAGGCTACCAGGAATCCATAAAATTAAGTTATTGAAGGATGTGAGATGTACTTTTGCTGTGTATTTGAAATAAAAAAGTAAAAGACTATGTCTTGGGTAAAAGGTTTAAGAGGAATACAAACAATTACCACTGGCTCGAAAATGATTGTTTCAATTTACATGCAATGTTATATTATTGTTCATTAATCATTGCCTTGTAAGCTAACTTACCTTCCAGTTCTGCTCCATTGTTTTCACCTGATGCTAAAAGAGCCAACTTACTAAGACTCAGAAGTGTCTGTAGAGGCAAGGAAGACGTCTTTAGTAATGTCTACTTGCTTTTATTGTATCTTCCTATTGAGAGATTTAAAAAAAAAACAAAGCAAATTATGTGGGGTGCAGTAGAATATTATGTCCTGTGGATTTGTAACACATCCCAAAACTGTTTATTTTTTTTATTTAGATGAGGTACTTTCTTTCTCTTTTGTGTTCATTTGGAATAAAGTCATATACCAAGCTTGTTTTCAGGTAATGCAGCGAAACCATTTCTGCATGTTCTGTCATTGCTATAGACATTTAACAATTATTATAATATTACTCACAACTCTGTATTTCGAGATAGAATCTCGTTTTGAGCAACTGTCCTTTGCTACTATCATGCCTATAGGCAAGCAAGAGATCTTCAATCAAACATATCACGTCTCAACCAACACACATGTAGATCACTTTCAGTACAATTCAAAATCAATTGAAAGGCCGCGTGCAAGAACGTCCCCTAGATTTTTTGGCCATTTTCAAAGTGCTCAAAAGTAGCTGAATTTTGGCATGTGGGCTTTGTTTTACCTGAGAAACATTGCTCTGAAGTTTGTTTCGCATGGCTCTCTCTCCGTTGTCTAGAAATAACGTGTGCAAAACTGACTCAGTTGTTCCAAGCAGCATCATTTGGAGATCTATTGTTAAACGAAAAACAAAAGAAACCTTTTGTTTGGCTAAAGGATGAAGTCACTATAACGCAATGATTTCGCACTGCTGCTCCATTAGCTCAAGTGGATAAGTGCTGAACGAAGCTGATTCGTATTTGTTTTGTCGTGACACTCGTGGGCTTGATTCGAGGTCGGTGATATCTTTTTTTTTTTCGTTCTGTTTTTCTTTCAAAAACCTTCTCCATGTCTTTGTAATTTAATTGCCATTTTTACTGGTAGGGATCTGGGATGACATGTTTTTTAGCTGCCATTGTCAGTGACTTATGCTTTTGGCGTGCAAAGTGATAACACAAAGTCAGAGCTGGCTTACCGGTTAATTACGCAGAGTTTGCTCGTTATTTCCACCGATATTCAACGCTTATTCGAGGAATATTTGCGCCCACCTGGTAGGAGATTTGGCATCATCAAGCCTTTGACCCTCGATCAAAGTCACTAGCATGCCTCAAAGAAGCGAGGTGTGTTCTTGTTCCGAGATCATGGTTTAAGTCTGCCGTGAGCTTAGCCAATGAGGAACAAGTGAGCCAGGCGGTAGAGTCTAGAAACGCTTCTTCGTCCAAAACAAAGCATCCGTCATGGACTTATGGCTCATTTGCCAAACTTCGGCGTGTGTCAGTTTTGAAAATTAGAACTGCTTTCTAGACTCTTATTATTTTCTTGAAATTAGCCGCCTCACTATCCTTTGCTCCAAAAATTTCTGGGATATCCCATAATAATCTTTCATACGTAAAGCACCGTGACCATTGTGTGCGCGACTTATAGCACTTGTTAGCGTGACTCAGACACGGCCGGGAACTGGCGAGAAAGGCCAGGCAGCAAAGTCGTTGCATTTGACCCGTGCTTCGAAGCCCTTGAAGTTTCTAAGCCATTTTTACGGGCCAAAGAGAAATCGCAGGTCGGTTAAATTCATAAGCAAGCGTTCCGTGTGTGTGTATCGTGGTTTTCCAAGCAGATGATTACTTTGAATTGTGATAGAATTGAGCCCGCCACGAAGAAAAAAAGACAAAGAATGCCTGATCGCAGGTTTAACTATAGGAAGAATACTAGGAAGAAGAAAACTTCAGCTCAAATGTAAGTTTTGCTTTGTATTTCAGCGTTCCTTTGCTGATGAATTTTCCGTTTCATGCGCTTTTTTCGGCATGAGCAGCGTGTTAGCTTAAGGCTTTCTCTTTCTGTGTTGTCAGATATAATCATTTCATGGAACGAGCAGTTTTGTACCAAAAAAGTAATTTCACGTAGAAACATTTCAATCACTGACGTAGTCGATTTGCAAAACATCCAACCTCTCTCTCTAGCCACTTTTCATTGAGTTTAGTTAGGTATCGATTCGTGCAAGTCAAGATTGTTTCCCTTGGCCTAACACCACTAACCCTAACGTGTCCTGACCTTAACTCTAGCCTAAACTGAGGCACTAGTGCTAACTCTAAGCGTTAGCCCTAATCCTAAGCAATAACCCTAATTCTGAGCACTAGCCCTAATCCTAAGCAATAACCCTACTTCTGAGCGCTAGCCCTAACCCTAAGCAATAACCCTAGGCCTGAACGTTAACTCTAAGCTCGACCCATAACCCGGACCCCAACGCTAACCCTAACCTTGTTTCGTAAGCCTAACCTTCAACGCTAACCCTAGTTTCGAGAGGTAACCCTAACCCTAAGTCTAATAAAACTGGAAACTCTTAACCCTACGAGTTAAAGTCAGCATTTGAAAAAACTTAAAAGAAAAACAATGCTAATAGTATTGTACAACAAAGCAGTTCCAAAAGACGCGCGCGGACTGTGACAAGCAAGTGTTTTGCATACTTTATTTCTGGAATACGCAACAGAAGCGGGGGGAAATAAGTGCAAGGCAGTTTTCTACAGGTATAAACAAATTGGCATGCAAAGTTTGGAGCTGTTTTCACCATTTTCGATTTTAGCAAAAAATCAAGGGGACGTTCTTGGACGCGGCCTTTCAGTTATCCAAATTGCGAAGCGATATGTCTACTTTTCAATACCCTATTGACTAGCAGCTGAAAAAACATTTGTTTATTAGGGGGTGATTCTTATGCCATGTCTCATCACCAATGATTGATTTTGGAATTACCTTTTCTAAGCTATAGCCCTGCTACACAAGTGATTACATGCAATATCATACATTTCAACTGCAGAGAAAGATTCGAAGACATGATTGATCATCGCAGTTATTCACACAACTTAAGCAGTTGTGAAATTAAACCTTTCAAAAAATTTCAGGCCTGAACAGGATTCAAACCCATGACCCCTGAGATACCAGTACAGTGCTCTGGCAACTGAGCTATCAAGCCAACTGGGAGCTGGCCACATTGCGAGATTGTAATACACCTGTAGAAGGTGAAGAATGCAAGTGATTATATGAAAGATCATAATTATATTTGAACTGCAGAGAAATGCATGAAGACATGATTGAACATCACAGAACTTTATACACGTACACACAACAGTTCAAATATACAGTGTAAAGGCCGGGTTTGTACACTTATGACCTGTCAAAATTCCATGACCCAAGTTAAGCAATTGTCCTCCAGCAGTAGTATCAGAACAATCATTTATTCAACTGAAATAAAATTTGATTTTTGGTCTCGTCTGTTAATTTTTCAACTTTGGATGTCATTGCCTTTCATTCATAGAAAGCATACTGATTTTGATGACTTTCCATGACTGACCCACATCTAAACTTCCGGCCTTTCCAGGCCCGAAAAATGAAATAATAAAATTCCATGACTTTCTAGGTTTTCCATGACCTGTACAAACCCTGATATATGATCTGGAACTGGCCTGGGGGCTGATTGAAACACGCTTAGCTGAGCTCCTACTTTTGGTCACCCTTGGCAGTTAAAATGAAAAATTTTCATGCCACCAAAGCAAAAGGATAGACCTCTACCTTCGCTGCCATCATTTAAGGTGGATCAAAACAGTTATCAGAGGTATGGGCGGCCCCAAAGGGTATGGCTTCTAGGCTGTTTATGTCTGAAAAAGGTGTAAATTTTATAGACACATTGGACTGAAATAGGGCGTGTTTTTCACCCTGGCTTGGCATTGAGTATTTGGTTTAAAATTATGACTCAAGCAGTTTAAGGTGGCTCAAAACAGTTTCCAGCACATTCCAAGACATAAATTTTGATGTGTCATTATAGCCACTCTTTATCAATTGATGCTACAATCATGGTATTAAAAAACTGCCCAGTCACTGGTGAACACGTTGGTATTATTTTTGTGACAAAATAGGTCACCATAGCAACACTGTGACGTGCTAAAAACACCCTTAATTTCAGCTTTAAGCACTAATATATTTCAAAAACAGCATGGTGAAATTTTTTCTTACAAAAGAATTTTGATAAGCAAGATAAGATGCAACTTTTGGCAAAGTTTAAAAAAATTCTGTACATGGGGTTCAGAGCCACATGAAATTTTCAAACATTTAAGGTGCCTCTGAATGCATTGCTTTTGCTGTTTTAAAGGATGCTCAGATTTTTTAATGGATTGCTTTTGCTGTTTTAACGGAGGTTTTAGATTTTTTAAACGGATACCTCTTTCTATTTTAACGGATGTATAAAATTTACAAACGGATGTGAAAGCCATTCAAACGGTTTGATCGTAATGTTAAACGCTTCCCCTTAAGCACGAAACGGTTTTCATGAAATGTTTAAATGGATTACAAACGGATAACAAACAGATGATAAATGCTTTTATCCGTTAAACAGATAAGGCCTAGGTCACAAATATGTTGCTCCAGATCAGCCTTAGCAGTGACTCTGACTGGAATTGTAGATCCTTTTGTGAACTATTCCCGGTTTTCACCAGTCATGTGATCAAAACTAAAAATCGTAACCATTCAATGAATAGAGTCAAGAATCTGCTTTCTTTTGATTTTTTTTTAATTAAATTGTATGGGCTAATGTTATCACTTGCACATTCATACCATTCCTTAAGAACACTGACTCAATTAACAAAGAAAAAATTGTAGTCACCTTTTTTCTTGCCAAATAAGATGCTTCGTTGATGGCTAACCCTTTTAATGCCTCATGTGCCTGGAAAAAAAAATCAAAAGGCTGTTAAGTTACTGTAGACCTTTAGGGATGCCTTCCAAAAAATACTTTCTTTGCAAGCTACATTAAATGTAAAAGTAAATGAATAACTAATTGGCCAATCCCCATCGGGGCTTTTCAGGACCAATATAAATAAAAAGTGATAACTAATCAAAACTATATCAAGGTTAAGAATTCCAACTGGCAGGAGGCAGACCAGTTGGCTATTTACAAGTGTAGACAAAAAATTGAACTTGGAGCTACCAAGAACAACATCAGCTAGCAGTCAGAATGGGATTTGAACCCGTGACTTATGGATTTCAAATTCGGCGCTCTAACCACTCAGCCACGCTGCTTCCTTGCTTAACTATATATCATTGTAAAGCTTACAGTGGCTGTTGAATCCAAAAATAAAAATACAGTTTGTTTTTTTTTGCTTTGGTAGTCACATGCAAGACTTTAAATGCAAAAATGACAACACTTGCTAAACTGAATAACTAGCCTAGTGCTAACACGAACATCCAAACTGACTATGACACACAGGAGATGATAGGCTAAAAAAGGTAGTGCTTTTTAGTACAGAGTTAACTACATTTGTATTGTTATGGTTTGGGGGTTGACGTCTGCTATAGCCTGTGAACAGGACCCTGGCGATGATGGCAAAAAAATTGGGCAAATGCAAAAAAGAAAAATGGGTGATCTGAGCAGGAAAGGGAGCCTGCAGACTTTGTTTTTGATGTGCCTATCTGCCCTTGGTGATTAGCCTGCTGAATAAATCAGTCAATGATGTAATCAGACCTAACCTACATTTTCTGTCCTAGTAAACAGTTCCAATCGACCTAATCAAACAGCGGGGCTGGAGTGCCAGTAAGTATACTTTAGTCATGTCTCATCAAAATACCCAGCTGACTACATGTAGCAAGGTCAAAGAAACCAGGGGTGAATGGAAGGGGCTTCAGAAGAACTGTGTTATGAATACTGCGTCAAAGTTCTACATTTCGCTCTGCCCAGCTGCACTATCTGAGAATGTCTTACTATTTCATTATTTCTAATGGTTGCTTCTTAGTAATCAAACCCCTTTTAAAAGTTAGACAATGCAAAATTATATGACTGCTGTCACAGGAAAAACATTTTGATTTTCGTAAAAGCCTCGAAAACCTTTGAGTGCTAATATCTGATGAAGATTTTGGTCAAGTTTCGGTATTACTTTCTTCTCTATCATATAAAGGTGTTTTACCTGATAGAATGACTTTAAGTGGATATCATGAAGCCACCTGAGATGATGATGAGAGGAAAGAAAACTTGCTAAATTTTCATGTTGCGGCTCGGGTATTGTCATCAACTTCTGACGTTCTCCTGAAAAATGCAAACAAGTAAAAACTGGTCTTAATTGGTTCTTACATTTCAGCTCAGTTCATAACTGGTGGCTTAAGGTAATAAAACTATGTTTCTCACAATTAACTAGACGTACAACAACTTAAATGAGAAAGAAGATATTTTACTGTATTATGGAAACATATAAACTTAAATGCACCTAAGAGTACATGGTACATTAAAAAGTGAGTGTCATGAGCATTTTTATGGGGACTGTACCTTTATCCATGTACCACTTGAATAAGAAATCTGAAAAACCCTGAAGAAGAGGGAGAGAGAAAACATATTGTTTTCCAAAAATAATAATTCTTAGGATACAGTCATGCATAATTAGAAAATTATTTACTCGGGCTCAAGGTCTCACTGTAGACAGCTACAGTATCTAATTATTTTAGAATGGTAAAGCTATGCCAGAAGAGAATGCATGCAATTATTGTGCAATTTTATGCATGGCCTTTGCATTCCCAGTGCAATGCTCTACCAACAGAGGAATCAAAGCCACATGAGGGTGTCCATGTCTGGGTTCGGCCCTTTATGTTCAGTGGACTTAACACTCGGCTTAAGTATATGAATTCCATGGTAATAGATGTCCAACAGTAGCAGTTGAATAATGAAAGAATGAAAGATGCCAATGCAGCCATAACACTTTAGGAAAAATGTCCTGAAAAAAATTCAGGCTTTGAATGGAATTCAAACGCACAACCTATGTGTTACTGGTGCAATGCGCTACCAACTGAGCTATCAAAGCCACATGAGAGCGGTTGTGTCTGTTAAGCCGAGTATAATGTCCACTGAACAGAAAGGGCAGAACCCAGACACGACTGCTCTCAGGTGGCTTTGTCAGCTCAGTTGATAGAGCATTGCACAGGTAACACAAAGGTCGTGCATTCGAATCCCATTCAAAGCCTGAATTTTTTCAGGTCATTTTTCCAGTAGTGTTATTGCTGCAAATGTAACATAATATTTTGATAAATATTTTTCAAGTGCAAGCAAACGAAAGATGATTGTAAAGCACTAGTTTAATAGCTATGGATTCCAGCTGAATGCCAGAAAGACTTATTTTGGTCACTTACATAAAGAAGACAAACTTTGGAGTACTTTAAATACTGTTAACAACACACTGGTACCTACAATCGCTGATACACTTTTGGTGCACTAATAATGTTGTGGAGATCAGAGTTCAAGTACATAGCACTATCCAACATTTCATCAGGAAAGGGGTTGAGTGTTCTGGCAACTTATGACAAGGATTGAAGTATTAATTAAAAGAGTTCAATCTGACAGAGTCAATTGACCAACCCTTACTGTGGTACAGGTTGAGCAAACTAGGTAATTAGAGGCTATTTTTAACCGTGCAGCCATAGGCTGGGCGGGTCATGTTCTGCCTTCAGTTTATTTTATTATTTTTAGTTTTGTTGGTGAGCGGACCCAAAATCTTACTCGGCCAATTGTCGTCACCGGATGATGTGATCATCAGCCAATTACAGGCCATTTCTCAGCTCTTTTCATCATATCCCCCCTCAGGAGCATTTTGTCAAGTTAGCAAATTAACTATTCAGACAGAACATGGCCGTCTGTGAGAAATGTTTATTTGGTCAAAATTGGGCCAAAATCCGTTGGAGATGCACATCAGGACATTTGCAAGGATAAAGAATGTAACTTAGGACAAGTTGCTGGCTACTAAGGCTGAAATTATCCAGAGTTAAGCTGTATTTTTGTTTTATGTGCGAAACAGAAGATTTTGTAATCTGGAATTTTTGTTTCTGTTCACTTTCGAAGGGAATATTCAATGCGCTAAAAAGGTATTACGTCTGGCATCAGTCATGGAATACGCTGACGGTGATAAATAAGATCGTGTTTACTTCGCCAGAAGTAATGGTGGAATTTTCTGGGGACAAAAGTTAAAACCTAACCTTAGCACTCGTCAAAAACCCTTTTAACATATGTAAATTTATATTCGTTTGAAAGGTCAAGGTATTTTTTCCTTAAACGTAAACAAAATTCTCCGATTACAAGTCACGCTAGACCCACGCCATGCAAAGAATGTAATCAGATACACCTTTCAGCATAAATATATGCTGAAAGGCAGCCAGAGTCACGTTTTTGTGTAATGAAACTCGGTCGTGATGTAACAGTAGATGATGGTCGTAACTATATCACGTTTCATGAGCTGAACGTTCGCATAAAGATTAAAAATAAATAAAATCTCTTACAACCCAGGCACTGAGCCAACTTTGAATCACGCAATCTCTGTTGTTTCCAATCTTTTAAGGTAAAGACTTGTTTCCATATCTCAAACTGTCCTCTCCCTATTCACGTACGCTCACATGAAATTTCTAAGTTTCTTGACACAGAGACTTAGTTTCTGCTCAACAAATGTTGTCAAAGGGCAAGTCTCTTCAATTTTAAAGGAAAAAAAAATTTCGACATGACGAGGTAAATTTGAATCCGTCGTGCCAGATCAGCAGTCTTCTACCCTAACCACTAGACCACCGAGGATTTGCTGCCAGTAGATGTTTTGATTTAAGCACTATATTAAAAACCCAAACGCTATAAAGAAGCTAACCATTAACCCTAATCAGTATTTTCAGTGCTTAGGCCTATAATCAGTATTTACTTTGTGTACGCATCACAACATATCCAAGGGCGGTTTGAGATATAGAAACAAGTCCTAACCATCTTTTAAATTGTTTCCGGGTAATCTTCTCTTGCAAAACATTGTTGCTAAATATTATGTAATGTTTTTGTGAGCGCAAAAGAGTTTAAGAAGCGCAGTTTTAAGTTTTTTTAAACTTCTTGTTTATTTCCAGCCCCTTGACTATATATCAAACAAAGGCTGGCAATTTTATGACAAACCTCCTCTGTAAACTGAGTCATGTACTGCTGTAAAGTACTTTGATCACCACCTGATTCGCAGAGTTCAATTAAAATTCCAAAGTCAAGGTACTTCTCCGCAAGAGATGCTGCATGTGATCGCTGACCTAGTTGGACTGAAAGTGAACAGTGGTTAAAACCATACAATAACCTTTACTTTCTCCTGCTGTTTTCATGCTACCAAAACCAATTTCTACAATTTAGGGATATGTTTGAGCCAAGCTGTCACTGCATAAGCAGAAGATAGTTACTTTTGCATGGTTATTGAAATCTGTCCTTGATTTCCATACTTTGAGTAACAGAACTGTTCATGTCAGTTAAAACAGCCTTTTTCACCCTTACCATTTCTTATTTGCATTAGAGTAGATAGATAACATACTGTAAACACAGGTGGATAAGCCGCACCTCTTTAATCAAAGTTTTCCTTCAAAATGGGGATGCAGCTTATCTGCAAAAAATCTTGATAACGTGCCATAAATTTGCATAAATTAACACTCAATCAACAATTTTATAAATCAGTAAAGTAAAAACTTCAGGGGACAAATAATATTAGAGTATGCATCAATCATTGGCTTAACAAGTTTGGTGCCTCAAAAATGAGCCATTTTTGTTCACAATCACAAGCTTACATTTCTTGCTGTTAAACTGCATTGAGTCTTCATAAAAAGCCTTTTAGCCAGTTTAAGAATGCCATTCAAGCTCATTCTAGAGCAGCTAAACGATGCATGGTAGAGAATCTCCTGTTCTGCACACAGCTGTTTAGAAGTCAACAAAGAAAGTTTTGAAAGCTCTCTTGAAGCAATGCCTGGCTACTAAGCTACAAATGAATGAACAAACGGATGCGCTCACATTCTTCTTGTTGTATGTAAAATTAAAAAAACTACTGGCTTAAGGTGGTTCAATACAGTTTTTTCTAGACCATACCCCTAAACATACCTAGCATTTTCAATTGGTGTTTCACCAATCTTCCCTTACTCTGATTGATGTGGATTTACATCAGTTTTTGGAAACAAGATTGAAGTTTGTTTCATGGAAACAATAAACAAAAATATGAAAATCAGTAAAGCATGAATTTTGTACGATCTGTTATAGAAAATCTGATGCCAATATCTGAGATTAGGATGTATGCCAAGGGGAACATGCAAGTTAGAATAAAAAATTCTGTATGTTTGATTTCCAACAAATTGCAAGAACTTTTCAAACAATCCTTTTTGTTTAATGAAATGAGATGGACTGAAGGAAGGATGCTGTTTTAATGAAATTGTTCCAAAAGACACCAAAATGTGTCATGCAGTTTTGTTTTGAACCCATGAAAGTTTTGTTGGTTTATGTTTTCTTGATCTTGAGAATGAGACTTTTTCTCAACATCACTACCATAATAAATTCAGAAAAATGTTCAATTTGAAGCGCTTTTTTTTAGGGCTTGATAGATTATTTTCAAATGTTAACCAATTACGTCTGATAATGTTAACAATTTTACTGTAAAGTCATTAGCATTGACACACTGAAACACTTTTAAATTTGTCGATGAAAAAGGTGCTGCAACCCATGAAAAAGCTGCGTTATAAAATCCTGACCTAAAAACAATTATGCTAAAATAATCTGATCTATGTGTGTAAAGGCCTCTTGAAATGAGAAATGTTTGGAGACCAAACATGCTGATGTTGAGTGAGTGGCCAAACAGTTAAAGCACGTTTAAGCAAACATAGGTTTGTTGCAAGTTCGATGTTTTCAGTGGCAGGTAGTTTGTAGTCTAAACAGAATGCAGGGATGTCGGAAACAACAACAAGGTTATTTATTCCACATGAACGCTGTAACTCTAATCAAAACTTCACAACAAGCACACATTAGGCTTGTCAGTTACACTTGTATAAACACTCCTCTGCTAAACTTTACGCGCAACCTTCGTCACACTACTGACTCACGAGACAATTCTCTCTAAACGCTCCTGGGAAAAACCTCAAACACTCCTGGGATAAAACCATATAAGAACTACACTGATTTGCTTACACACTTTACAGCATAAGATTCTAGAACTTTCCGGCAGTACTAAATAAAGTAACATTACAATATTAAATTATTTACAGCAGCAGACGTAAACGACTAAAATAAATTGCTTAGTCACCGTGACAAGACTATGCATGAAAGTTCCAGACTAAATTAACATATTCGCTAATGTTCCAAGTCATGCAACAATTTTTCATAACAAGGTTAAACTCCACAAGAACTATGGGATACAAATTACCAAGTGTACCTTGCTCAGAGGCAAGATTTTAATACGGTGGAATGTGCGACTTTGCAGGTTGCAATTCAAAAGTCAAGATATGTGGAGATGATGTTATCAGGTCCCACAACCGTCCACTTTTCACAAAACTCTGGCTACTTAAAAACTTAAAGAAAACACTGATCTATGGATACCAACCACTGAGCAAGAGAGGTACACATGTGTATGCCAAACATGTTTGACATGCCTGGCCAAACAAACAAAACGTTGCCCATCAATTAGTTGTTAGAATGAATGTTGATGAACAAGGTGGCCAAACGGTGAAAGGTTTAGTTGAACCAAACAATGTTTGATGGTGTTTTGCTGCCAAACATTTCCTGTTTGGACAGGTTTTAACATTCCTTCATGAACAATACATTTAATGGATGCATATTTTAAATATATAATGCCAGTAATTTGCTGTATCCATAACTGACCTAATGTATTGACAATATTACTTGTGCGTATATTTTAGCCATTTTTTTTTACCATTTTCCCCAATGCATTCCTGTTCCTTGTCTCGGTGCTTTGGAATACTTCACAAACAGTCCTTTGCTGGCATGGAAATAAGGGTAAGAAGTCCCCTTGATCCATAAAACATCCTGCAAATTTGCAGCTAGTGTAGCAAAATGTATTGATCACGGGGGAATGTTAAAGATCTAAATATTTTAGCATAACATTTTTATATCAGGACTTTGTAATGCAACTTTTTCGTGGGTGCAAGGGCCTACTTCTTAGATGAATTAAAATGAGATCCAGTGTATCAATGCTAATGAAACTGTTAACATTTTAAAATAATCTGTCAAGCCGTTTTTAAGATTTTTGAAAAAGCGCTTAAAAATGAAAATTGTTCTAAATTTATTATGGAAGTAATGTTGAGACAAAGTCTTGTTCTCAAGATTAAAAAAAACACAGACTAAAACTTTCACGGCTTCAAAACATGATATATTGGAAATGAAACAACCCCATACAGAATTTTTTCATTGTTGCATAATCACCTTGTCATTAATCATAATTTTGACTGATAAAATAACTGCAAAACTTGTTGGGAAAAACTCACACTTTCCCTTTTGAGTGAATAAATAATTCAAACACACAGTCGTGCAGCAAGGCACATCTGTGAAATTTTGAACATTTTTGTGCTTTTAGATAGTTTTTTGCCTATCTTGAATGAAATTTTGTTGTTATTGAACTTCCTGTCATGCTTCTTTCATTTGGTGGCCTTGGTTTGGGAATTTTAGGTTTTAAAAGTGAACAGAATTTTGGCACACTGGATTTCTGCATAATTATTTAATTTACAGCAACCCCTTGGTTTGTTTGTATAGTGTATTCGCTTCCCTCAAATACACTTCTTTGAGTCGATCTTGTTCAGCTTCTACAATTTATCTCAAAATACTTACCATGTTTTTGTCGTCTTTTTGATGTACAACTTTCATCTTTCTCTTGCTGCGCTGTTTTATTTTGTCACGAGGCGAAAACATTTTTCAATTTATTCTGTTTGAATTGGTTTTACGTGTGTTTTCCGACTTTATTTTCTGCTGTTTTCTTAAATGTTATCTGTTGTAATAAAAGAATAGAAATTCTGTTATATTTTCTGATTCGGATCTTGTGTCTGTGGTTACCGTGCATATGGTATATTTTTGGGCTTAATCGCTCTGTCTGAAATATTCCAAAAACAAATCTGGGGTGGGTCGCAAACAGTTTGATGCAGGAGTCAATGGCTTAAAAATGCTAGGTATGTGGGGTATTCAAATTGAAAAAAAGTGGCTGGAGGTGATTATAAAGTAGCAGGAGGTGATTATACAGTTGCCAGAGCACTATCTTGTCCTGATAACGGCCGCCTTGCGGGGTAGGGTGCTGGAGAGGAGCACCCCCTTCTACACAGAGGAAAGGGGTGCTTCCGCCCAAAAAATTTGATAAGTAGGGTGCCTTGAAGCTTATTCTGGTTAACTTTTTGCACCCATAACTGACTTTATTGAAGGCCACTGTGCACTTATTAACAAAGATCAGTGTTGCTTTCAAAGTTTTAGAAGTACTGGGTATAAAAGACCATCCCATGTCTGGTACATTTAACAAAAGCAATGAGTAGACGTATCAATTTTTACTGTTTATTCGTAACACTGTAATACTGGAAAAGTATATAAAATACAATACAATAATTTTCCTTGAATTCCATTTCAGAGAAAACACTTAGTTTCAGCCCCCTGAAATCCATTTTCCTGCAGTTCCAGTTCAAGATAATTTTTGTAATTTAAGAGAGCTGCAGATGAGTCGATGGAATTCCATGTGGCAATGTTCAAAATGTCAGTCCATGCTGATGGGCAGACTTTCTGCCAAAAACCGCTTTAAGCTACACAGTTCAAATGATACAGTTAATATCCACACTGTCCATTTCTTCCAACTGTTAGGATTCATTTAGTTCCTCAAAAAGATCAGATCGAGATTGCATTGGCAAAACAGAATTATCCATTTAAATTAAAATTTGGAATACGAAAGCACCTGATGCAAATGCTTGAGGTAAGACTTGCACCGGCTGGGTATGGTCGAGAAAAAAAACTGCATGTATATCACACCACCTCAAAATACCAGAGAAAGATCAAACATATGTCAAAGTCAGTAGATATCTTGTCCATATGATTACAGAACTACCGTAAACACCGGCGTATAAGCCGCACTCGCAGATAAGCCACACCCCAAGTTTGGGAACTCGATTTTTGGAAAAAAAAGTTGGAAAGAAATTAAAATAAATCGAAAGTGGAGTCTTAAGAAAGATGTCAGTTACATGTATGTACATTCATTGTTTCCTCTGAAAGTTTCTAATTGAACAGGCCAACCCGTGCATTAACTAACATTTAAACAGAGAATACTAAAACTCTTACCCATAATTTTAGCTCTGTAATGGTATGAAAATCTGACTTAGACATAAATTTGATCTTTCTCTGGTATTTTTAATCCATTATTTTTCATTATGTCGACCATTTCTCAATAGAATTTACATACAAAAACATGAATGCTTCGGTTTCGGTTTGGTCGTTTGTAGCTTAGTAACCAGGCAATCGATCAGAAGTTGGGAGTACTGGGAATGATGCAGTTTACCACGCGTATTTTCGCTCGCTCGTTGAGGGATTGATTTCTGTCAAAGTGAGCGGCCATCGGCGGCAATGTAAACAACTTTCTGGTGGAAAGAGATTCCCTGCCTGGTGACATTCAGCCGCTCAAGAAAGGCAACGTTAAACCAGTTAATATGAACAAAAACGACTCTTTTAGCCATAGAAGCCAGCAAACTCGCAAAAGCAAATGTACTGTGGTATAGTCTTGTGGAGTTCTTATCATTTTGCTACACAGGTCTAATGAGATTGTAAAATTTTTGCTGAAAAGTGTTAATTTATGCAAATTTATGGCATGGTCTTCAGATGTTCTCGCACATAAGCTGCATCCCCGATTTGACGAAAAAATTTTGAGCAAAAAGGTGTGGCTTATATGCCGGTGTTTACGGTAAAATTATAGGTAAGGGTTTCAGTTTGAATCATATGTTTGTACTTTGTGATCATGTGTTTTAAAATTATACTAAAACAATTGGATTATTCTCTCTCGATGTCTATGCATGATAATTGACTTGGACTGAGCCCTTAATTGTCAACCATCGTACAAAAAAACCTTGAGCTCATAATCTTATTGTGCAATAGAAACACGAGTGGAAATTTGAGAGAACAAAAAATGCTGTGGGAACACGAGCTGACAGGATAGTATTTCCACAGCTTTTCAAAAAGGAACTCTCAAGAAACATGAAGAACATGTTTTCTACTTCTTTTAGAAAATTCCACAAGGAAAAAAAGAAAAGAAAAAACTCGTTTACTTTGCTCATCAAAATTTAAATTGTCTTTGCTCACGCAATCATTAAGTCAACAGCTCGTGCTAGTTCTTTGTTTCTATGAGGTTGTAGAAACACAACTTTAAACCAATCAGTATGTGTATCTTCTTTGGGCAATTCTCTAACTAAATATAAAATTGCCCAAAATACTACAGTAACAGAACTTCAACAAACCAAAATTTCTACATCTGTACAGTAAATACATGCCTTGTTTTGTCACTTTTAAGAATAAGATGCAGCAGATAGTATGAAGCATGTGTACAGCAATCCTTCCCTTGCCAGTTTTACAATATTATTTATTTTACAATATTATTTCCATTATGTAAGTATTATTTTGGAAATAATCACCATAATTAGTGCATTTACTTCCTAGAATACAGCTCAATGCAACCATACAAACAATACCTAATGGTAAAATAACAGTGCGCCTATCTTGCTCATACTGCTTGCTAACTTCTTCGTAACGATTCTTCATACCAGGACAGGTCCTACAATAAAAATAGCAAATGTCTACAATCCTGGACAAAATTGCCGAAACACTTTCATTACTCAGACATGTTCAGTGGCAGATCTACGAGAAAGGCCCATCCCCCTAGTTTGGGTAAAAAGAAATCAGAGAAGAAAAGCTGGCAGGGCAAGCAAAACAAACCCACCCCCACCCCCCCCCCCCCAGTCCCAGGTCTAGATCCACCCCTGATGTTGGAACTTAAAATGCCCTGTTTCCCACCACTTCCTTGTTTTATCAACACCTGAGTAGCCTTGTGTATTGCTAACCTTCTGAACACTACATGAGAAAAGTGAGGTGCAACTGGTCAAAGTGCAACACATAATAAGTGGAGACATTTGTCATCAGAACTTCCAAGTCCTTCAATAGTTGGTAAAAAAAGTTTAATTTCCGCCAGTTTAAGAATACACAAAAAAGTCAATTTAATACATTGACCACATGGCAAGACAGGTTCAATATTTAAGTGCATGCCTGCTTAAAAGCTGATGACAATACACGGCACGCAATACATGCAGAAGCGGTGACATTTAAAAATTGTTCCCAACACACGTGTAAAGTACATCAACAATGCACGCAACTGTTTTCTTCTTAAATCAACACCTTAGTATCTTTAAGGATATTTGGCAATACCAATTACCTCAAGGTAAATTAAGAAGGAATGTCCACTAGGACCAAGCCATATCCAAAATAATTATGTGGCACATGATGAAAAATCAAAATTTTTCATATTCTTTCCAGAGATAGCCTATGGTAAGCCTAGAAACCTGGTGTGGTTTTTTTCTTTAAATATTTTTTTAAACCCACCAAAAAATCAAAAATCTGTTATGGTCGCACATCTGGTCAAAAACACACAAAATTCAGTGACTAATACCTTATCATAAACTTTGCTCTGTTTAATCCCCATCAAAATAATACTCCATTTTGAACCCGAAAATTTATTTTTGAGGGGTTTACAAGTCTTTTGAGGCCAATTATACTTCTGTGGGTTAATTTTCAAGGTCATGAACAGCCGCTTAAAATCACTGAAATTCACTTCCTAAAAATTCTTAATTATGGACGCTTTTTCAATCGGCAAATTTGCTACCCGGTAAAACACCAAAACACCTAAGATTTTCATGTTTCGAAAGACAAAATGTCAGTGCAAAACCTGGTATAAAAATTATTTTCGCGCTTTACATCAGCGCTGAGCTCTAATGCTCTCAAAATCGTGATAATCACAACACTAACAGGCTAGAAAGGAAAACAATAGCTAAGTGCCTTGGACTACTGTAGATAATCAAAAGGAACCTGAAAATATCTTCTTGCATTTGATTTCCTCTGTATTTGGACTTAAACTATGGCAGAAAAGTAACATTTCAGCTTACCTCCTGATACATTACATTCAAACGTTAAGTACTGGCGTATTCAGAATCCTACACGCACGATAATCATTGCGGCGTGTGGTGTTCAGCGAAGTACATCATCTTCTCATTGACATTCTGCCAATGAATCTGAGAAAATCCAGCACATTTCTATCCCTTGTTCTAAAGCAGCAATCCATAAAAGTAGTGTAGCCTTCTAGCGTCAGTCCCTTGCTTGTAAAGGGAAAAGCTTATCTTCTGTTCTCGGTGAAATGTAAATGTGGCGTCCGATGTCCACTTCATTTCTGTCATGTAATGGCCAATTGATAGGATTTTGTCATGCATTCTGTAGTTCCAGAAAATATCCATACCCTCACCATGGAGGAAATTTCACGTAAGCCCCCCCTCCTCCTCGGAATTTCCATTTTTTGACCACTAAATAACCCCCCCACCCCTCCAGAATTTCCACTACTATTTTGTACACCCCCCATACCCTCTGGAAAAAATAGTTTTGGCAAGAAAGTGTGTTAAAGTAGAAGTAAACACTCCAAACATTTAGCGATTTGCATTGCACATAACTACCAATATTCTCGATCGACTGTAACATCAATATCTGAAGATACTTGCAAAGAAAGCATTCAGCACTTTAGTGGAACATGCTTTGAAAGAAAAGATAAAATGTTAACTTGTCAAATTACCTTCCTACACGACTATCTCCCTTGGTAAATGTGGTACAATTTGTATTGAAAGACTGAAAATGAGTGTGGATGAGATTGACACCATACTTTTACTGCGAACACGATCGCCAACAGACTCGGGACGAAAGCCAATTTTGCAGGAAAGTTACATACAAATAGGCAGAGATAAACAGGGATAAGAAATTCTCAAGTTTGCAAAATTGTAACATCATTTCTACCCTTATAAAGAAACTAATTTTCACAAAAGAAATCGACTGCCACTTTGAAGACCGATGCGAACCAAACTAGGCTAGTCTCCAGCGCTTTTTGGTCCAGATGGTGACTCCATGTGGACTGGTACCAAGTAATGGCGGCCACTTCCACGCAACGGCACGTTCTTCGCACTTGTTAGCTTCCAAATTGCTTTTTGAAGAAAGGAAATGTATTTCAAATATAATACA
>JAHPZR010010746.1:95000-97500 GCA_019787425.1 Platygyra sinensis | reverse complement strand
CAAAGCACTTTAGTACTGTCTATATTTTCTGTTAACTGCAAAGAAAAAGACTGTTATCGTGATTTTTCGATAGGACAGGTTGGTTTTGGCAGCCGCTCAATTTTGCGAGTGTGGCCAGTGTATGCAATGGCGTCAAGCGAATCATTTTTTTTTCGGACTTTTTCTATATTTGAGTCGGGAGGTATAACAAAACACTAAATGACTGGCCCCTCGGGAAATAGTGAGTTTTGTTTCCCCTCGACCTCAATGTTCCCCATTGAGGGTCTCGGGGAAACAAAACGCACTGTTTCCCTTGTGGCCAGTCATTAAAGGCGGCGAAATACGAGATACAAAAACCCTCAACTTGTCGCGCAACATTGTTTCGTTGCAAGTTTTTGTCGATGTTTCCCGCTTTTCACCTTGCGTGATCAACTTGTCGCGAAACAAAAACATTTGTTGCGGGTTGAAAAAAGTTGTTGCGAAAAGTAGAGCGCGGGTCTACTTTGAGCAACAAATTTTGGCTTTGTTGCTTTTTTTTCACCAAACTCACAACTTGTCGCGCAACAAATCTGCTCGTGCCCTAGCAAATCAACCAATCAGCGCGCCGCATTTCTTCAACCCGCAACAAATGTTTTTGTTGCCGGTCAAGTTGATCACGCAAGGTGAAAAACGGGAAACATGAACGAAAACTTGCAACGAAACAATGTTGCGCGACAAGTTGAGGGTTTTTGTATCTCGTATTTCGCCGCCTTAAGTGCTTAATGGTCAATTCCAGGAGCTGATTATTGCTCCTTTTCTTTTTCATTTTTTTTTCTTTTTTCTGTTAGAAACCAGTAAGTTAAGGGTACTGTTTGTTTTTTCGTTTCTTGTTTTAAAATAATGGTCTGTAGCCTTGAATCATTGCTTTGTATCAACTGCTTTAAAATCATAATATTAGGGGTGGCGAATGGTAAAATCCGAGACTCGCTGAGACGCCGAGATCCTTGTTTGAAAATCCGGGACCGAGACTTGAAAGTTTTAACAAAATCCGAGCCCGAGACTCTGTACGAAGAGAACCGAGCCCGAGCCGGTTTCGAAAACTGTTTGCAGGGAGACATGAGCTACACGATATTCTAAGATAAATAAATGTAAGATCGATAAGTCAAGAGTTTCAAAATGTTACGCCATGACGACTAATCTTCGACTTAAAAACCTGGCTTGTCGGGCCTACATTTTCGAAAGACTGCTATCGTACATTTTTAATAAAATAAACAATTTTATCATAGTTTCAGTGATCAAAACCGTTGGCCAAAAAACAAAAATCTAAGACTAGAAGACCTCACGGCCAAAAATTCGAGAATCCGAGACGCAAAGAAACACAAGAAAACGAGATTTCGAGACTTATTCAAAACGCCTCCGAGATTTCGAGATTGGAACCAAAATTTCCGAGACCGTAAATTTACCGGGTACCATTCGCCACCCCTAATATTATGGTGCAGTCGCCGAGTGCCAATAAGTACTAATTCGTTCCAACGGCAAAAAGGTTTTCGCCTAGGCTGTTTATGGTTCCGAAAGCTGTGATTTTTCACGGTTGCGTGGTGCTAATAACTACTAATTCGCTTCGACGAATGGCTAACGCTCGAAAGGTCAGTTTCCGAATCTCTTTTCGGTGGCCAATTCACATTATCGACTCATTATCAACTCAGTTTATAAAACCAAACTATCCTGTTATACTTCCCACCGACGCGGGACGCAGCTGACGTAGCCCCTCAGTTATTTTAAGAAACCTACCCACCCCCTTCCCCCCCAAATAAGTATAGCTTGCAATACAAGTACTCGGGTTGTTTTCTTCTTTCGGTTCACCTATGACGATGTTCTTATTACATTGCTTCAGATCATAAACTTAGCAATCCCGGTAATTTAGTCTATTTAAAATTTTTACTATGCTACTCATATAGAAACAGGAGAAACAACAAACAGTATTGCCATTGTTTCTCCATGAAATAAACACCTTGTTACCTTAAAGGACATTTCGCAACGCTGATTGCTTCACCGGAAATTAATAATTGGCTGTTATCAGCAGTTCCTTTGAGTTGCCTGTTTGCACAAGTTTATCCGATACCAAACCCTTGACCTATCGCGCGTGCGACATGCTTGTCGACCTAAACTTGTATGTACAGACCATACGAGTTTCCTCGTCAGCGCAAATTTATGCGGTACTGGATAAACCACTATGCAACCGTAAAAAACAAAACAGCACAACCCGTACCGAAGATTCAACCAGTGTTAAGAGCGCAAAAACTCTTCCACAATCTACACTTATAACACAAGTTGGGTCTGTGTCTGTTGGCTTGTGCAGGAGAACTAACTCGTGATACGATCACCTGAAAAAAATTACTCGAACCCAAGCTTACAACCAAGACTACTTGTTCGCTATAGACACTGGACCACATGACAGGCGCTAGACTCTTGCAGACAAACAAATAAATATAAAAACAAATAAATCATGTGATACCATACACCTTGTTACCTTTAAGAACAT
>JAHPZR010010746.1:40000-87500 GCA_019787425.1 Platygyra sinensis | reverse complement strand
ACACAACCAAGTAAAGAAGGAACATGGAAGAAATTTAACTATTTACAAATAATAAAAAACCACTAAAATAATGAAAAATGAAGACAACTTTTGACGTAAGTATAGCATTTTTTAACAGTGACGAAAAACTTTGAAAATAAAAAAATATATATTCCTTCTGATATAATGGTATTTACAAGAAAATCACAAGTTTATTACAAATTAACAGAAAAAAGACCAATAGGTATTTTAAAACAATTTGAAAAAAAACTGAAAGTTATTTTCGATAAAAAATTTCAACAACATTCAGGAAGAGAGCCAAAATAACACAGTTACACAGACAGACACTATACATACAAACCAACAGACGGTCACACATGCAGTGATACAAACAGACAGACAGACAGAGACAAACAGACACCAAATTAAATAAAATACATTAAAAACCCTCAGCTAGAAAACGCCCAACTCAACTGTTTCAGTTGAGCCTGCTAGCTGAGGGCGGGGAAAGTAGCGTTTGGCGGTCTCCCGGACCAGGGTAAACTGGCTACTAAAATAATAGTGCATGCACAGTAGCCTCGGCGTGGTTACCCATTCGGGTACCCCCGCTGGGACTACAAATGCCGGCACTACAGCTTGATCTGGGGGTGCCGCCTCTCTGCCACTTTCCCGTATACATCTGTATTTGCAGTAAATCAAAATAATTAAAGATACTATAAAAATAACTATGGCATGGACAAAATAAAAAACTGTATACATTATTTCTTCTTTTTTCTTTCTTCTTTGTATTTTCTTGTTTTTCTTTCTTGCTTCTTTCTCCTTTTTTTTCTTTCTTCTTTTTTCTTTCTTGTTTGTTTTTTCTTGCTTGCTTCTTTCTTCTTTTTTCTATCTTCCTTCACGATTTTTTTTCTTCTTTTCTCTGTTAGCCTTTAGTCTGTAGGAAAAAATTTAACTTCAGTTTTAAAGAATCTTGTTTTTCAAAGATTGATGATCTTCACATGGGTAACCAATGCAAGCGATTTGACTTATTGTTTAAGTATGTTTCAAAAGTCTGAGAATTTTTGCGAAAGAGTCTTACTGTCGTAAAAATTGCGTGTTAAGTGTACGTTTGAGCTAAAAAAATATCATTTTCTCATTTCTCTGTCACAAAATTACCCGGCATAGTCAATTGAACCCAATCTAACTAAATCACACTCAGTTCATTGAATGATTTCGATTTAGTTCGGTAATCGAACCAAATCAAAATTTTGATTTCTGAACTCCTGAGTTTTTGTAAGTGGTGTTGAAAATCAAGAAAAAGTTTTTGGAGGCTTGAGTTACTTCAGTATATCACATGTTTTTGAGACCGTATATTAATTCTTGTTCAAGAAAATTTATTCACAGAATACAATAGAACGCAAACCATTGGATTGGTAATCGAAGCAAATCAAGCTCACAAAAATAATTTAACAATCGAACTAAATCGAACTTATGATTTCTAAACTCTTGATTTTTTGTAAAACTGGTGTTGAAAATCAAGAACAAGTTTTTTGAGGCTCGAGTTACTTCAGAATACACATGTCCTGTTTTTGCTGGTGCTATCAAGGACTTTAAATCAAAAGGGACTGGATTCTTCCTTTTCCATTCACGAAGTCGAAGCAGTAAATGGAGGGGGTTCATGGAGTACAGTAATGCACTGTTACCTGGTTTTTTAAATCATCCGTAATTTTATGAGGACGGTTCTGGTGCCGACCTCGCATGTCCACAGGGGTTGCTTTGCTCTGGACTGTTTTTGCTCGCTGTTCCGTTATGCCATGTAGAGATATAAACGCCTCCCTTCAAACCTAACAAATTAACAAAAGATTACTATACTTGTTTCTGTGGTTAAAAGAATAAAAATCCGAAGGTCATAGCCATTCCATCGTGACCTCTTTTGCAAGAACGTTGAGACTGAGATTAAGCTCAATTTTAAGAACGTACTAAAACGTAGCAAGACAAGAACATGCCCATGAATGACACGAAAAGGAAACGAGTATCACGCTATTAGTAACGTTATTAATAAACAGCTTTCTTTCTGAAAAGTTAGAATTTAATTTGTTTGTGCTATATGAGTAAAGGAAAAGCAAAGTAGTCACGCGAGTCACACAATCCGAGGTTTACACTATCCACAGCTAATTTTAGAACGGTTGTGTTAGTTAGCATTGACATAAACGCTGCAAGTTGTGGCAAGTTCCTGTTTAACTCGGCAAATATTTAATTTTCCTTCAAATCTCTTAACTCGCTTTGGTGAAACAGCCAAACAATAATATTCACCTCAAGTACCTAAACCCGCAAGAAATACGTGCAAAATTGCAAATGAATTAAATGACTATCGTTTCTGGCAAAGAAAACATGATCTTATTTATCACATAGCAAGGTCAGCGTCAAGCTGCAAGGTCAGCGCATTCCATGGCTGAAGTAATACCTTTTTGAGTGCATTTAATATATTCCCTTAGAATCCAACGCTTTGATATTACCAAAAGAAAACATACAATACAATGCACACAATAAAGAAAAACACACAATAAAGAAAGCAGTATCCATAACATTGTCTGTGTAGTAATGTTTCAACAGCTTTTGGCCGAGTGGAAGTTTTGGTCTGGTCGCAGAGACGGAGAAAAAAATAAACCACTTGTAAAGCAAGAATCGCCTGGGCCCATGACCGCGCGGTTAATAAAAATCAAAACCGTTGACTAGATAAAGTGTAGAATCAGCAGCCGGAAACCAGCAGAAACATCTGTCACTGAGTTTTGCTACAAAAGCGTGAATTTCTCTCTCCGGGAACTCAAAAGCATTAAATTGATACTTTTTCTGATACAAGAACTGTTCAGATAGCCAAATTCTCCGAAATAAGTCACTTTTGACCAACTCCGCCGCCATGTGAATCCCGCGTCAAGTAAAAGCTTAGAAATTCAAGCGTAGTCCATCGCAAAACCAAGAACCCATTCGGAGCGAGAATTTGTATGAATATTAGTTTTCAGCTGCTCTTATACATTGTGAAAGTAAAATATCAGGAGGATCAATAGTTTTGTAGTTTGAATTTTATTGACGTCATGTGAAAACCGGCAATAAAGAAAGACAAAATGAACGTGAAACTGTAGTCTTACAGTAAAACTAACCCAAATACTACTTGGCTTCAAAATTGGGATGTCCTTATAAAATATAATGTAGTGACTAACAAGACAAGGCAAGGCAAGTTTTCAAGGTTAATTAAGTGACATACCGGTATTCTCTTCAGGTCGGAGGTTTGCACAAAATACTCGTGCGAAAACGCACATTTCCTTTCTTTTCCTGCCTTGTTGATGCCGAGGGATCCACCTGAACCAAGACGTTTCGGGTCTTTTCCAACAATCAAGGCCCGGAGGTAAATATTCTGGCTGCTGGTGTCCCCCATGCCATTGAAGGTCTCTAGTATCCTTCACCTTTTGTGGACGTCTACTTGTGAGAAGCACTCTCGACGACATCCACAAGGCGGACTGGTTTTTCTGGACGGTAGAGGTCTCCCTCTGCAGTCTGTTGTTGCCTGGCCTCGCGCAAATGCAATCTTTCTCTTATTTCTTTTCCAACTAGGAAACAAGCAAAAAGAATTGGAATGTATCAATTTTACGCTAACATATAAGGCTTCATATTGTTTCTCCAGTGTCTAAAGAAAGCAAATTCTGTTGGCCCACTCGGCTTTCACGAAAGCATAACATTTTTAGACTGGACCTGCTGGAGGCCACCAAATTGAAAATTTGACCTTTTTTGTTTATCAGTCACCAATTCCTAAAAAGATGCCTAGACATGAGAAAGAAGTGGATTATACTTTACTTTACTCTACTTAATAAAAAATCAGGACCTTAATTCCATGTCAAGTAGTGAATGAAGTCCAGAAATTGAACCATGTACTTAACTTAAATCCAAGAAAGGAAATTGACTGGTTGAAGACACTTGTCAATAAATTTGAATAAACATAAGAAGGATTCAAGATGGCGACCAAATAGATTGGTACCGATGAAAAATCTTTTAACCCCGGCATTCGCTGTTCATTCCGATCAAAGAGAACTGTGAAGCCAATCTTCGTTTTATTTTCGCTCTAAATTCTGGTCTTCTAAAATTCTAAAGATGATGTTTAGTATCAACTCTACCAGGGACACGCAACGACTGTTCTCTCTCAAATGCTGTTAAACAATGTTCAGTTTAGGCTATCTGGAATACTTTTATAGCTTTTAAGGACAATTTTAGGTTGCGCTAGAACTGAAATTACATCTGTTCGGTTATTCTAGGGAAACTTGAGTATTCTCGAATTTTATAGGGCTTTCTTATCCATTTCCCGAAAACCTTAGATCTTATCGCCTTTCCGAAAATGCTAGCTGACCTTTTTTTGGTACCCAAAACGAAATCATAGATTTCTTTATAGGGTTAAGTTGTTGTCTTTTTTTAACTGCTTTGCAGCTTCAGCAATAACTTTGCAGTTTCATTGTCTAAATTTCTCGATTTATGTCATGAGTAATGGAAATTCTAGAGTGCGAGTAGTCCCTCTTTCTTTAACCTGCAATCAGGTGTTTAAAATTTGCCTCATTGCAGGTTACTCTTTCTTTCCTTCGTTGATCTTGTGAGCGAGAGCGAAACGCGAACAAGCGGAAGTCAGCAAGTGCGTTCGCGCTTCGCACTCGCTGACTTCTGCTTGCTCACAAGATCGACGAGGGACCATGCTTGCAGTCTATGGAAATTCATTACACGCTTTCAAGACTGATGTGATTTTAAGAATAGTTCTATCTTAGTTTTCCGGACTGTTCCTGTGAACCTAGTATGTTATGCCGACTTCCATGAAAGCGAAGTTTCAGTGTTGTATGTAAACATTAAACGATATTAAACACAAATTTAGCTTATCTTCAGTTGGGCTTTGCAGTTTATCAAGCCATTCTTAAGTACCTTTTAATATGGTGTCTGAAGTCTGTTTAAAGTAATGTTTACGTTAGCTAGAAAAACATGATCTTTTCGGAATTCTTAGCTGAAACTTGAAACCGAGTGCATTCATTTACTTGACACCGAAAGGCTAAGGCGAACTACCCTCCACCTAACAGATATCTACCGGAACTTGTCGTTGGGTGCCCCTGACGAGCTAACTCAATTAGCTTATTGCGTTGATCTCTTCGGATTCTTTAGCTTATTATTATCAAGTGGCACGTTGTTCTCTAAATGTTGTCGACCCACTCGCAACTTTGCCGAATATTCTAACCGTCAGATATTATCAGGTATCATCATTTCAAAATCAGAAAGTTTAAAACATTGGCATCCAAAAGCAAGCAAAGGTATACGCTGTAGTAATACTGCTGCCATGGAAAAGCTGCGAACATACTTTCCACAAACTGAACGGTTCAGAAAACATAACAAAAATAAGTTCAGCGGTGAATCTACACAAGTTGGAGCGTATGATTTGCCTAGTTTTTTTTAACATTGTTAAAACATAAACAATTTTCATTTACTCCGTTAACAGCTTTTGCATGGAAACAGTTTCATGATTAGTTTAAAATTTACAGAGGGCAGACCTAGAATGGGAGATCCATTACAAAATAAGGTTGTCTTTCCCTCAAGGTATGAGTCGAATGCAGTTTCTTACCTGGATGGATCGGCTGTCAGTTTTTTAGGACGTTTTGTGGCCGGGCTAACGTTCTCCTTGTCTGCCTCCTGAACTGCTGGATCCGTTGCTGTATGGAATTCATTCATACGTCTGTTCCCATACACGAAAGCCTCCTCACTCGTAAAACCAGAAAAATCATCTTCACTCGAGTCCTCTCGAAACATTTCCATAAAAGAATCACTAAGACCCGGAGTTTGACTTTCGACATAATCATCGTTATCAAAATCGTATGGATCAGATGCTCCCTCAGCCATCTCTAACCACTGTGACTTGAAAAAACTCACAAGCTGGTATTCATAGTAGTCTTTCGAAAAAAATGATCGATTCTCAAAGGATGACAAACACAAAAGGTGTGAGTTCGCGGTGTGTCAGAAGTGCTCTGAATATGAGTTCTGCCTCCTTATGTACGAACTTATGTTAATTCCGACGTTGAATAGAAAACATACTTTGGTGTCATTTTCTATTCTCTTTCATTTGGTTTGAGCGCAAAGCCAGGGTACACTAAAATTAAATAGGACAAATAAGCTATATAGTACATAGACTTACAAGCATCGGTTATTTGTTTTGTCATAGTCGAGTATAATCATAAACGTCCATTATACTGGAGAGTTCGTGTCGAAGCTGAGCATCGGTTTGTGTATTTAATGAGTGATCGGGCGACTTACTAGTTCAAAATCTTAATGTGCTTTGTTTCTTTTGAATAACTGGTGGAACGTCCGAGTAAATCACATCTTTTCGAAATTGAAACTCAAGATAATCATTTGGGATAATTTAAGTGTATGATTTAAGTTATAGCACGCGAGAGATTAACACGTGACAATATGTTTGAAAACTAATTTAGAGGCGTGCCACGCGCTTCGCTGTATGTGTTTTGTTCATTTTTTTTGGCCTTATCTTGAATAACAGTTTGTTTTGGAGGAGGTGATGTTTGTGAAAAAAATTAACGAGTATCTCTCAAATTTAAGCTTGGGAAATCATTTCATATTGGCCGAGATGATTGAAGAGGTACTTGAGAATTCGTTTTTGGTGTCGAGGGTTGAGTGAGATATATCTTTTATTGCTCTTTAGCTCTCACTGTAAGCTCCTCCCAAAACCTTATCCGTGTTCAGTAAATCTTTATCGTTTAAGTAATTCAAAATCAAGAAATTTTGCAATTAATACTGAAAAACACGAACAGCACATTAAACCATGTAAGCTGTCTTTCCATGGGATAATACCGACCAGTTCGATTGTGTTCGATTGGAAAAATTTTTGGGTGAGTTCAATTATATTTGATGACTGAACCCAAAACTTGGAGAGTCTGAAAAATCGGGGGATAAAATTGTAGTGTTTGACTGAGCCGAGGAAAACGACTTTTGGTTCGAGTTATCGAGAGGTTCAATCACATAGAGTACCCTGCGAGCAGAGGTCCCTTCGATCTTCCTAGAAAAGTCGGGAAGACTTTCCTAGGAAGATCGAAGGGACCTCTGCTCGCAGGATACACACAGAGTTACCAGTACTTGAATCAAATAATTTACTTATTGCCGCTGTGAAACACAGAGAAAAACATCAAGCTTAATGCCTTGCGCCGGGCACTGATTAGTTGAAAAACGTAATTGTTCAGAAAGTCACAAGTCCGAATAATACGTGAACAATAGAGAAGTTAAAAACAAAGCAGAAAAAAGTCACACTCACCTTAAACATAGTTAACCATGCCTTAAACAAGTCAGTTTATTGTTATAAAAGTCAAAATTATAAACTATCATAACATAGATAGGACCCTGCACGCGCTCTGATTGGTCAAAAACCAGCAATAGTGAACAATAGCTCCCATATTCAGCTGTTGGTAACCTGTCGGCCAACAGGTTACCGACAGATTACCGACACATTACCGACAGTCGGCCGACACTGTTAAGTAGAGCACATTTCCCTCGTGTTCTCAAATGCCAGTCGTGTTTTATCACAGTGTAATACATGGCTTAGGCTTCTTTATTTGTTAATTATAACATACCGCTCTCCCGAAAAACATTACTAGAACATTATTGTAAACTTATTTGCCAATTTTGAGATAAGTATTTAGTATTTAGTAATAGGTATTTAGTGTACGCGAAACGACTTCGGTCGTGTAGGCGAAAGGACCGGTTACTAGACTTTCTGAAAAATCCTTAGTCTTGTTTATATCTATAAATGGCTGCTTTGCGGCCCGACATACTCTACTCTAAAATTCATGAGGTTGACTTGTGGCAAGTCTAACCGGTTACCTGCATGCCACGTGGGACATGAATAAAAAAATTAAATTTACTTGACAACCCGTCCTGGACGGTTTTTTGAATCGTTCTGCAAAGTGTTTCTCCTGTATACAATTCTGGAAACTATTTCAGAGTAAACACTTTACTTATTTACTTACACAGGGAGACTTTTATTGTTAACAATGTTATTATTTGAGTCGATCCTTTGTTAATCCATAGCATGGTCTATTGACTTTTTTTACCAGCACGGTGGCGTCAAAGTCTAAGCAAAATCACGCCTTTTTCGCACTTGTTGTTTTCAACAACTTATGTTTTTCAAACAAATGAATTAACATGTTTTGGCCGTCCACGCGTATCTGTTTTAGTATGAACACAATTGACAAGTCGAATGTGGTTTAGTATTAAAGACGTTAAGGGAAACAGTTTCGTAATAATAGACATTGCAGAATATGTTTTGCAGTTTTAAACAAAAGTTTAAAGCCATCGCTAAAACTTACTTGACCGCAGACTTCAAATATAAAACCGTTTGTCGAGCCACACCATGATGACAACGGGAAAAAAATCAAAAGCCCGGAATTTCAGAAAAATGCAAATTGTAGTCCTTGCACGACAGTGTCCATCGTGGAAGGACGAAATTCTAAGAATACATATCCTCCAGGGAAAACCCTGTGTATTATTAAAAATGTGATTGGCTGTAAAATGACAATTTCGATCTGTTGAATAAATTACTGTGAAAGGGTGAGTATAAATACCGCTGCCCGTATGTTTTTTTTTCCGCCTTAGTTTCAACCTGGGAAATAACTTTTATTTCAAATATGCCTGTTGATGGACATTGTAGAGTACCTGGCTGCAAGCAGTTGGGCCTATATTTCAAAAGACTGGACCAACATCTCAGGCGAGTTCATCCAGGAATAAGCCGGAAGACGAACTTTTCCTTTACAGTCCCATTTGTTAAAGATCGAGCGTTGGCAGCAGTGACCGATCGATCACGTAAAGAATGTACAATGACGGGATGCTGTTTCTACCAAGCACCAATGGCAAGACTAGAGAGGCACATAAATAAAGCCCATCCGGATCTTAGAAAGGAGGCTGAGAAGACACTCTCGGAGACAGCTTATTGTTCCTTCTCAGGTGAGGAGAACGATGACAACGAACTATCATCTTTAATTTTAAAGGTGGTTAACAGTTTGTAACATAATGTACCGTAACAAAAAAAACCGGCTTCTTTAGAAGCCAACACATCTATAAAAGGAAAGGACAACAGCCGCAATAGAAACCAAAAGATGAGGTACAGTACCTCACATCGTAAGTTCAAAGCAAAAGCAAATTAAAAACTTTCTTGTTTTGTGTTTGTTTTTTACTATTTTACCCAATGAAAAACAAAAAGTTTATTCCAAAGGGGAGTCCTAGAAATAAATAATCCATTCAAGGAGGAGAAACTTTTGCTGTGTATGATAACAAGTCAAAATAGAAATTGGTGTTTCATTCCGAATTGCCATGAGGCTTGTCAATATACAATTTTGTTTATGAAGGGACGTAAAGAAGAGTAGTTTCCTACTGATCTTTTAAAATTTCCCTTTAAAAAGTCACGCAAATTTCATAATTTTTATTCAAGTGAAATTTGACACTGAATTCGCTAGTCAAAGCATAAATAAGTTATCGCAAGAGGGAAAAAATGCTTGTTCCTCAGTCTGTCAACAACGCTCGTGAAACTGCTGGCCTATCTGAAATCCAGCTAAGATAAATGCTCTTCAAACCATCATTGTAATTAAAATCGGTTTCTCGATTCTTAGAGAATCAGCGCCCAACACGCAGTTAAACCAAAAAGCTTTAGGTCTAAAGAGCACGCCTCTCTGTTAATGCCTCGAAGTATACGAACATGCCTGACGGCGGTGCGAGCGGATGGTTTGTAAAGTTTTCAAATGCAATCGGCCATCGATCGATCAACGGTCTTTCGTCTTGTTTTAAAAATAGATCTATTTAGCTATGAGGGAGGCGTAGGCCTTCCAAGGTGGACTGATTGTCATCAGCCTGCAGCAGGGCTCTTTGAGGTCATAGCTTCGAGAAGCTTGATTCCCCAAAGGGCGTTCTGCCGCTTGAGAGACAGCGATGCTCGCAAATAGCTAAATACACTTTTGGAGAACGCTATATCCTATTTTTCATGAACATGATCTTTATGTCGTTCACCTCTTTTTTATTACGCAGTGTTATATAGTTATCCTCATTGCTTCCATAAAGTGAAGCTTGCTGACTTGGCACTTTCCGTTCGGAACCGCTTGGCTTGATAACGTACTTAATCCTCAGTGCTTCCATCAAGTGAAGCTTGCTGACTTCGCACTTTCTGTTCGAAACCGCTCGACTTGATAACGAACTTTTTAAGGAAAAAAACATTGATTTAAATTGTTCGATGAATCTGTTTGAGTAGTTCTTCCATTTAGCTGGCGGTGGCCAGGTGTAATTTCAAGACTTTCCTCGTTTATTTCAATTCTTCAGCAAACTAAAGACCTATTATTTAACTTGGGACTAGAGGACATCATTAATTTGCATATACCTAGTTTGTCTGTGGTGCCTGATCGATCCGGCATAACTGACAGTCGATATCGGGCTTTCGCTCTTTTTACCTTTACCTCCTCTAATCGAGAAGTTGTCGTGAAACTGCTGGCCTATCTGAAATCCGGGTAGTATAAAATATGCCCTTCAAACTATCATTGTAATTAAAATCGGTGTCGATTCTGAGAGAATCTGAACTTTAAATCTCAACAAAAGATTTACTGAGAAGCGCCCAATACACAGTTAAACCAAAAAGCTTTAGGTATTAAGAGCGCGCCTCTCTCTTAATCCCTCGAAGTATTCGAACACGCTTGACGGCGGTGCGAGTTAAAAGACCTATTGTTTAAGTTGGGACTTCAGGACATTATAATTTATGGTCCGTAATCGCTTGTTGATCGATTTGAAAACTTTGAAACCATCCACGGTTTTTTACCTTTTGTTGCTATGCGAGCGCAACTAGTGAATGTAATGAACAACACTTCTACCCGTGATAATCAAGCAAATTTATATTACGGGATTACCATAATTATTAGGGCTCAATGGCTTTTTAACTACGCAAATGTTTAAAAGAAAGGTTTCCCAGGCGGTTCATACTCTACAGAAGCATCACTGATTTGTGGTCCGTGATCGACCGAGCGTGTTTGACGAGAACACGGCCGGAGCAGCTTGCATAAGAAGCCCTTATGGGTAGAAATAAAAACAGTTTATACAGTTCTTGTTTCTCGAACCTGATTAAGCGTCCAAGAGGATTTTGTATCCCACTTTTCCCTTAAATTCGTCCCACGTTTTCTTTACAAGACTCTTCATTTGCACCATAGTTTCATGAAGAATGAGTTGTGAAGTACGTACAATGTATGTAGTCCTCCTCTACAGAACAAGACATTTGAGTCCCGCGCGAAGAGTTCCTAAGGTTTTTCCCGAGTCAAAATGTTCTCTCCCCAACAGCTTCTCGATTAGACGAGGTAAACCCTGGGTTCTTTGCATCGTTACCTTTTCTAACATACCTTTGTAATAAAAGGGTAAAACCATCAATACGTTGTGAAGCAAAAGTACTACAGATAGTGCAGATATTGGGCAAATAAAATGATCGCTGTATTGATGCCATGTTTGTTTTTATGCAATACTTGTGCGCGCGCTGAATTGCGTGAGCAAGAGCGCGCGCAAAAACTGTGTTCAGCCACCTTTAAAGCTGTTAAAGTGCGTTATCAAGTCGAGTGTTTCCGAACGGAAAGTGCGAAGTCAGCAAGCTTCAATTAATGGAACAATGAGGATAACTACATAACACTGCGTAATAAAAAATAGATGAACGACATAAAGATCATGTTCAGGAAAAATAGGACTTGGACATAAACGTTCTCCAAAAGTGTATTTTTGTATTTGCGAGCGTCGCTGTGTCTCTCTGTCCGGCAACCCCCGGGACAGGTTATTTAAAATACTGTGCGGCAGTCAAAATCAATGTTTCAAAATTTTAGTTAATGATATCAAATCCTTGTTTATGTGGCTGAACACTTCACTGTGTAAACTTTGGTGAGCCCGGCACCCGGTATACCGGAATTTACTGCATTCGCGAGGAAAGAGAGAACGCATATCTCATTTTGTTTTGGTCTGTCTGCAGCCAAGAAAAATCGAGATATTTTGTGAAGACTGCAAAATATCTGCAAATCAGAGGAAATTTGAAAAAATGATAGGCGCACAGAGTTTACGGTAAACCATGGATGGATAAACCGACCCGCGGGTGCAAATGCTACAAACATTAGCTGATATTTGTGCTTCCAGCTTAGAATACCAGATGTAACAGATGTAAAATTAGCCTTTGTGCTTAAAAATTACCAGTAAAAGTGAAAACGAGATGTTTGGCATGAAGTTTGAAGGAAAATGTGCCATTAATCTTGCGAGTTTACCACAACAGGAGCCGTCATGCAACGAGTCATCAAAGGTCATCATATCGTGACGTAGTTCCTTGACTTCAACTTCCTAACCATAAAGCAAAGAAATCAAAGAATCCACAGAACGATAGTGGACTTTGTCTGTACATGTAAATTACGACTGTCCGTAAAACATTAGCCGTTTACATAAAAATAATGACTTCAGTAACAGACAACTATTATCACTGGCGCAGAACACACTCCTAATCTTTGATTACTACTAGTAACGTATTTTGGAGCTTTTAGGCTAAATAGCACTCTGGTGAGACTGCCCATCGGAGTATTTTATTCACAATTCTTTCAATCGGGTAAAACAAGAGCGTGCGTCCAGAAAATGCAGCATTTTTGTAACAAACTTAACTGGAAGCTGTGTCGTCTAAATTGCGCATGCTCGTGAGAAATCTGCTCCCATATGTATCAGGACATGCGTAGAGTACGAATAGCATACTGGACCTAGTAAGCTTATAACAATGAATGAGTCGGAAGACGAACCTACTTCACCTCCGCCACCTCTCAAGCGGCAGAACACCCTTTGGGGAATCAAGCTTCTCAAAGCTATGACCTCAATGAGCCCTGCTGCAGGCTGATGGCAATCAGTCTACCTCGGGAGGCCTATGCCTCCCTCATAGCTAAATAGATCTATTTTTAAAAAATTATAAGACGAAAGTCTGTTGATTGATCGATGGCTGATTGCATTTGAAAACTTTACAAACCATCCAATCGCACCGCCGTCAGGCGTGCTCGTATACTTCGAGGCATTAACAGAGAGCTGTGCTGTTTATACCTAAAGCTTTTTGGTTTAATTATGTGTTGGGCGCTTCTCAGTAAATCTTTTGTTGAAATTTAAGATTCAGATTCTCTAAGGGCTACCCTGGGTACCAGAGGTTTTTCTTGCGCGGTGGATAGAAATGCGGCCGAAGGCCGTTGGCACACGCGCAAGAAAAACCTCTGGCACCCAGGGTATCTAAGGGCCTGTTTACAAGCGGGTTACCCTAGCACTCACACATTTCCTCTTTTTTATTCGTCTTGTTTACAAGGCAGCTAGGGTTACCCTTCTTAGGAGGTATTTGCATGAATAGCTTTCTTTATTCCCTAGGTTTATCCATTGGATTACTTGGCTTTTTCCGCACTACAAAATTGCTGTCCTAGTTATACCTGAAAGGGTTGCTGGTTGATATCTCAGTCACAGAACAAGCGATAAAAAAGGGACTTGATATTAACAAGTCAGTATTTTTAGGCCTATTCGCGTTAAAGGGGTGTCTCAAAAACTCAGACCTCAGACCCTTGAAAAACTCAGACCTTCGAGTGTATTGAATTCAATTCAAAAATCCTATGTCCCCAGAGTCTAAGAGAAGCGAAGAGGGCTATGGGGACAAGAATGTCGGTCGTGCGTGATGCGATTTCACGCAGCTATTTTTTTTCCTCGTGGTTTTTTACTTACGGTCTAGCTCAATGTTGAACGTTAATAGGATTCCAATGTATTCTAAATATACGTTTGCATTTACATTCTGACTACACAGCCGATCAAACTTGACAGGCTGCGAGGCATTGGCATGTTAGTGAAATTTTTCTGATTGTTTTTAACAACATACATCAAAGATGGAGAGGTATAAAATCTACATTGGGGAAAAATAGGGATCGTGTACACCCAACCAATGGTATGGTGCCACCACTGGGGTTTTAAGGTATAAACTACAAAGAAAACAAACAACAGTAACAAGTTAATTGAAAATTGAAAATGTGTTTACCATATAGGTAACAATATTAACCCTGAGGAGTTAATGCTGCTACAGTCTGGTCTACAAATTAGCTATAAAATCGGTACATAAATAAATACAATGTAAACAAACAGAAATACTAAACGCCTATGAAAGCGTTAAACGTTTTAGCAAAATTGTTGAATCTAAATTACTTGAAACGAAGACTTAAAACGTGTAAAAGTTAAACAAAAGTTTTGGATGGATAACTAAAGACTATTCAAAGTGCTTGAAAAAAAACTTAACTCTACAATAAAGTGAATACTTCAAACCTATCCAAAGAAGTAATCAAATAGTTTCCTACATTTGCGGAAGTTGGCAGAAGTAACACGTAAACAAAATACAAAACATCAACGATACTAGTGCATTCATTGACGAAAACAGTACTAAGTATTTCCAGTCCACAAATGAAATAAAAATGTATCGGTATCGATGTTACTGCAATACCAATGCAAGAGAGCGAGAAGCAAATAAAAATGCCAGAATGAAAATCAGTCGATCGACTTAAGAGTTACACATCAAACCAAAAACGTCACTGATACCTTACGGACGAAAGAAAAAACGAAGGTTAAAATTTTAAACCACTTACAGTCAAACCTCTATCAAGCGGTCACCCTCTGGAAATAGCCAGATGACCGCTTAATAGAGGTTGACAGTTTGAAAGAGGTGATCAAAAGCTAGCGTGATATGGGGCAAGAAACTGAACAAGAAAACTAAAGCTTAAAGTAAGCGCGCAATCCGTATTTATTGTTCGTAATAACTGTAACGCAAAATATAAGTGATTGTATGTTCACTCACTAGCAAACAAATTTTATAGTAATGTTGTTCGTCAGGCTAGCACCAAGCTGGAATCTTGAGCAGTTTTCACATCTCATTTTTAACATGAAGGGAAAATGTCAGTTCCGGTCGTGTGTTATTTGGGGGCTGCGTAACTTAATTTGGTGAAGCATGTCACCGACTTTTGTTCGGCACCAGCGTAAGTTCCTTGTGACCATAAAACGGTGCCCAGGTTGACCACCTTATGTGGCAAGGTGACCTTTTAACAGAGGTGAATTAAATAAAAATTGCGGGGAAGTTTAAAAGCTGACCACGTCCGCTTAATAGAGGTAACTGCTTAATGAAGGTAAAATATACAGTAAATATGTGAAATGAAATTTGGGAATTTGAATAGTGTGTGTACTATATAGTGCATGAAATGCTAATGACATAGGGAGGGGAGGGTGGAAAATCATAATAATAATTATTATTGTACTGGAACGAAGAAAACTAGAGCAAGCAAAGATAATGTTTGCCTGCTAGAGCGAAGCACACACGAGGCTTATGTTCAATGCCCTAGGAGTTCAGTGATTAACAGTGAAATAAAACTATCCTGACTGGCTCAGCATGCAGATTGCATTACAGACACACATGGTCAAAACTGAACTTTGGCTTGTGAAACCTTACCCTATCTTACTGCATGTCACGCAATCCACACGTACTTATCATGGTTCTCTCTTTAACTACAATTTATGAAGACATAAACTGGTCTTCATAGTATGTGTGAATCTAAAAAATGCAGCAACGAAATAAACAGAAAATTCTTTGCTGTTGGATATCCACTGTAATTTTAAACACTGTAATTTCTGACAGCTTTGCCTACCCATCAAGATGGTGCTGAAATCCATGATAAGGCCTTGAATTGAAGTTCTTTGAATTTCTTTGAGCTTGGAAATGTTCGTGGGGGAGAAAAGACTGAGTAATGAATCCATTCATCTCAAATTACTCACATTTATTTCTGAGTCTGGCTATAGCTTTCCAACCCACCACTGTTCGTAGTTATGTTGGCTTCTTTTCACATACATCCTGGGCATTGTTAGAAAGTCAACTTGTGCATTTCCAGGGGAAATCAAAATTCAGTGATGTTGTGTTCTTCTTCTTTTGTCAAGATATTGCTTCGGATTACCACAGCCATAAATACGCCCCTTCTCATTACTGGGAAATGCATTTTTTGTATAATTTCTTCCCCGAGAAGTAGTCTCTTGACAGGGCCTTCTGCTTCAATGTTTTGCCTCTCGCATTCCTTCACGGCCCAGCAATCAACAGCCTTGAACAAAACTTCTTCTTCAACGTTCAACATATCTCTTGCCACAACATTTTCAAGGACAGCTTGCTCAATAGCGAGAAACTCGACACTGGACAAAACGTCATTCGCATTTTTCTCCACAAAATACCAGCAGTCACTGGCAAGATGATCATTTGAAAAGAAATCTGCGTGCTTTAATACGGAAAACACATTTGACGTGTCTAAATTTAAATTTAAAAAACTATTGCATCTCTTGGTGAGGTTAGGAACTGAGTACTTCTCGGCCAGATACAAAACTTGCATTACGTTCATGCCACTCAAGTAAACTTTTTCAGTGTACAGGAAATGCAAGAACTCGAGCATACCTTCATATTCGCAGTCGGGGAGATTGATTGATTGTTCTTGTTCAGCCAGTTCGCCACAAAACATCGCATTGAAAACTGGACTTTTTGCTGCTAACTGCAACTTATGGGCTGGAAAAATTTTGCCTTCTACACGAAACTTTACATCACGTAGGCACGTACTGTTAAAAAACGCATTGAACATCGTAATATTGCGATGGTGAGGGGGCAAAGGAATGCCCGTTGAAAGGAAAGTTGTAGTGCAAGCTACGCAGGCTATACAAATGATGGATTGAAACGTGGACAGTTGCTCTTCTCGTAGCCGCTCACCGTATATTTCTATTTGATTATTCGACTTATTCTCTCATGGAATTATACGTGTTGTTTTATTTCTGAAAACTATTCTAAAAATTCAAATAACGGAAACAGCCGGTGTTTACTAGCATAGCTACTTCCAAGCGAGTGAGATTTATTAGTGTGTTTATTACATGATAGTTTGCAAGAGGTAAATTTCCCTTGATCTCATTTGTTGGCCAATTTGCAATGGAAGTCTATTGTATTAATCAGTCATTCTGTTATTACTTTGACAGTCACTCACGATGCATGCTTTGCAGTTCCTCTTTATGCTCGCTGTGTTTTTTATTTTAAGGTGCCCCCTAGTGGGATATCATGCCGAAATATTTCGGTGAAAGTTCGTGGCATTTGTCTGTAATTTTTTTCCCCTGCTGCCCCGTCTACCAGTATACCCTGCCAAACTTACAGACAAATGTATGGAAAATAAGAAAAATTAATTGAGCGCGTTCTAGCCAAGCTACATCCTTCAAACTTGGTCAATAAATCTTGCACCTAGTATTTTAACATAGCGGTAGGTCTGAAACAGGATTTTGATGTAAGGTTCAGGTCATAAATAGGGTTTCAAATTGTTGGTCAGGTCATAAATAGGGTAAGAGTTTAGGGAAGCCGGCCGCACACCCCCACCCAATTTTTCTGGGAGTACTCCCTTGGAAATTGTGTGCGACATAAGCGCAAATATGCGGTGCCCATCCAAAGAAATGTCGCATGCCAGTGTAAACTGATGATGTCACAAGTGACATCATCACTTATAAATGAAAGCTGTCTAGCAAACACGCTTATTGAGTAAGAGAAAAAATAATAAAATAAATGAAACCTACATGTAACTACCATAGACTGTAAAACCCACATATCAAAAAGTTTCCACTATGACTCAAGACACAAATGTGCACTGTAGCATAATAACTTATAATGTGGAGTTATAACACACAAGCTCTGCAACGTGAATACAGCCCATAAACAGTTCTTACAATCCGCGATACGCAAAAAGATGGCGCCACGCACTGCATTCTGGATAGATCGACATATTGGTCTAAAATTCACAGTGTTTGTATGGGAATCTGATGGCAAATAACTTTCTTTAAAAATGGATTCTGAATAATATATGAATTGCAAAATAAAGATACTGGGCAAAAGAGTGTATTCACCAAATTTGAGGGATGTAGCTGTGCTAGAAAGCCTTCAGCCACGTTTTAAACTTTTCATACATTTGCCTGCAATTTGGCGGGAAAAAATTGTAGACAAATTTGTGAAAAATTAAAACGCAACTGAACGTTTTGTATAACAGCTGCATCCCTCAAATTTGGTCAATACAATCTTTTGTCTAGTGTCTTAACTCTGCTGTTCATAAACTGTTCAGAATTTATTTTATAAGGAAATTATTTGCCGCCAAATTCCCATACAAATACAGTAAATTTTGGGCCGAAATGTCGATCTACCCAGAATGCAACGCGTGGCGCCATCTTTTTGCGTATCGCGGATTACAAAAGTGCATTAACTTTTCCATTAGACTAAGTGGAGGACAATTACCTTAATGTCTGGAGCTGGTGGACAAAACCATCCAACAAAATATCTGCTAAATCAACCATCTGTTGGACAAGCAGGGGCAAAGTCTGAAAGAAATGCCAAAAAACCACTTGAATGTATATGAACCCTAGTACTATAAAGGAAACTCACTTGCCCAAAATCACAGCAAGCAATACCTTTGGTGACCTTTAACTGAATAACGGGTATGATACACAAGATAAATACAAGATCACTGGTTTGTGATTTACTTCCTGTCAGAGTTGCCTATGTTTTCTGTATGATCATCAGTTTCAGTTGTCTTAAATTTTGCTACTTACAGCTCATCTGAAAATTGGAGTCTTCAAGAGATTTAAACATTCAGTCAATGATGAAGTCTACCCAAACAGTATAAATTTGTTTTTAGAAATTAAAGACCTACCTGAGCAATTTACTGTGGAAGGGAGATTCACTTCACTTGGATTTGTGATTGTTACCCAATCAAATTATTTATTCAAAGCAATGATAATGTTAAGAACCTATATTGCCTGATTACAAGTCAACTTTATTTTTCATGCAAGAGTCACCACTCTCACGCATAGAAGGGAGTGCACTGATTTAATTGATAATAATCTTAAATGTGATCCTATACATTGTAAAACAGACTGGCTATCTTGAATACCACACTGTTTCGGAACACCCAAGTGAAAGCTAGAAGGAGCTTGAAAAAACTAACTTTGGTGGTTTTGACTTTTTCAAGGCTCTTTAAATCAGGGGCATGCCCTCTGTGTAGTCCATGTCACACATCTCTAGGTTCAAAGGTCATAATTTACAGTCTCTCATGGCTTGACTTACATTGTACCCAGCTTTTGTTTTCCTTTCTTCATGTATGTTGGCAATAAAGTTTGTTTTCCCCATAGTTTTTGTTGTATTCATTTGTATTGACTAATTCATTACATGTAGTTTACTCACTGAAAGAACCCTCTAAGGGCTTTGACATTAGGTTACTAACCTGTTGATCAGTGTTAACTGCAAGTCCCCTCTCAGCTGTTAATTTCACCTGTCGACAGAATACAGACATAAGTAAGCATGGCATGCAAGAGTTAATTTTTTGTGAATTAGAAGTGCCTGGAGGTAGCAGGACTCAGTGGACTCTTAACAGTTATGCTAATCCACCGGTTCCCATGTCGCCTGTGATAAGCTTTGGCCTTTGTTCCATTTCTTACAGTTATATTCACCTTTGACCAAAATTGGTATCTATACTCAACTTCTGCAGGAGGCAAAGATCTTTCCAATGATAACCAGATCAGAGTGATCGGCTCAATGAAGCCTGAAATATGCACAAAAATGCTCAGAAATTTTAATGACAGAGTCAGAGCAAAATTTCCTGTGACTATTCATGGCTACTCCATGGTAAAAATTGCCTGCCTCAATGATGCTTTCTCAAAATTGTCTGAACTGCAAGCAAACCCAGTAAAAGGTCAATCACTGCAGAAAAAAGGTAAGACAAATTGTTTCACCTTCGGAAATGTGACATCAAACTTCCTTTTATCAAGATATATGTATGATTTTATCAGTCTGTTGCGAAAAATTGTCCAAGTCATGTTCTAGAAGATTCTAAAACTAGCAATCATTCAGCTGTGACCTATTTGCCTAAGGAAATTCCAGAATGTTCTAATTCTTATGTGATTACTCAGATTAGAAACTGTCTCAAACTACTTAATTTAGCTCTTTATAGAAGTTTCTTGAACCTTGAACCTCAGGTATATAAGAGTGACAGTTTCATCTGTAAGAGAAATCACTGAATTTAAATGTGAAGAAGATTAGTGCTGTAAATTTGGGAAGTCAAGTTACAGAAATAAACTACATTGTTACTGTTACCAGCAATCATGAATTCTGTCTGAAAACAACCCTGCTCTACAACAATACTCGTAACACAGTCAATCAGTGGCTTTTCTTTATTTAGAACTGCATGGAACTGTTCCCAGCAAGACAGCTAAACACCATGTGGTCTATAATAGTAGCCAACAGTAAAGAACAGACTGGTGTTGATCCTAGAAAAGTTTCTGAATCATGTTATAACAATAACCAATTTAATTATAACATTGTTGTGATATCTTGTTGCCAACAATCACAATAGATATTGATATTCTGCAATGTTGTAAGGTTGTTGTTTGAAGTGGCAAGTAGTTTGCAGTCTAAACAGAACGCAGGGTTGTCAGAACAGCAACAAGGTTATTTATTCCACACGAATGTAGTAATTCCACACAAAACTTCACAACAAGCACACACTAGGCTTGTAAATTACACTGTAACTTCTGTCACACTTTTATAAACACAGCCTCTGCCAGATGTACATGTAACCTTTGTCACACTTCAATAAACACAGCCTCTGCCAATACTACCTGCATAAACACTACTGACTCGCAAGATTATTCTCTCTAAAAACACTCCTCAGGGGAAAACCACTTAAAAACTACACCGATTTGCTTATATACCTTACAGCATAAGGTTCTAGAACTTTCCGGCTCTACTAAATAAAGTAACATTACAACATAAAACTATTTACAGCAACATCCGCAAACTGCTGGATCACCGTGATACAATACTAATTAAATATGCACGAAAGTTCCAGACGATTCTAAACAGCCACGCAAGTCATGCACAACTTTTCGTAACATAACCCCCTCTTGAGAAGAAATTTCTTAAATTTCTACTAACAACGAAAAATTAATTAAAATAATAGTACCAAGTGAGGAGGCAGTCCAGTGTCCCTCAAGTTATTCCTCTACTCTGCTTAGATAATCTGCTCCTACATTCTCAAATCCCTTGACAGCCTCTACTCTGAAGTTATAACTCTAAAGAAACATAGCCCAACGCATTAGGCGCCCATTAGAAAACTTTGCACTGTTTATTTTCTTCAGTGGCTCGCGATCTGTTTGTAGCAAAAAGGGGGAACCTTTTGAATCCCCACACAATGGCAAGACATTCCTTCTTGATGGTTGAGTAATTATGCTCTGCACTTGACAGTTTCTTGCTTCCATAGCAAATGGGGAATAGCTTGCCATCATGTTCCTACATTAATACAGCACCAATACCACTGTCAGAAGCGTCAGTGTGCAGAAAGTAGGTTTTCGCTGGATCTGGCAGTAGAAGGGCTGGTTCCTTTGTTAGGAGGGCCTTGATACTCTGATAGGCTTTCTCTCGTGCCTCGCCCCATTCAACTTTGTTAGGTTGGCGAGGTCTGACAGCGGAGCTGCTAATGCTGTGAAGTTGGGGATAAAATCTCCTCAAGCATGTTAAGGCGTGGCTCAAGCCTCATTTGCATAAAATCCGAAAAACAGTAATTACTCTGCCAGGATTTGATATAATCTTTGCAAACCTGGCAGCCTAACAAATCTTGACGACCTTAATATTTTGAGACCAATAACATCTGATAAAATGGGTCACTTGACTATAATGAATTGTTTTATTTTTTGAAAAACAACCGAAAATGGGCCGCCGAGATGACATACAATTACTGTCAAATCTAGTATTTTTACAATTGTGCTAATGGCCCCTGCAGGAATCTGTCCTGAATGGCTGACTAAAATATTCAGTTTAGAAGTTATTACGTAAAAGAGGTCACGTGACCTTCTGTCTTTCCATATATAGCCTTAAATAATTAAGGGGTTCATCCATTCAGGACAAAAATAGTTGCCTTAGAAAGTGGTTAAAAATTTCTTATGGTTAGTTTTTTTAGATAGCTCACTATCCTTGGCCCATCTTAGAATTCATCTTGAGCAGGCCTGTGACGTCACGAGTCACGTGACCACCACAAAGATACTTTAAGGAGTTTGAGGATACTAAGTTTTGTTGGTTTTTGGCACCCCCTGGGATAAAAACGTTGCTTTAGACCAAAAACGGTTTTATCTTTCCAGTGGTCTGAACTGGATATGAGCCATGCCTTAACATGCTTGAGTCTGTAATATCCCACCAAACCCATGAACGATCTTATCTGCTTCTGCGTAGTTGGTCTTGGAGCATCTCTAATCTTTGTGACATTGTCTTCGTGAAGACCAATTAACCCTTCCTCCAAATGGTGGCCAAGAAAATCAACAGTGTTAACTCCAAAAAGACATTTAGTTGGTCTTCTGGTCATTCCCGCTGCTAATAATCGTCTAAACAACTCTCAAAGCGCCTTGATGACGTGTTCTTCCCACATACGGCTGTGAACCAAAATGTCATCCCAGTAAAATTCAATTTTGTCCAGCCCATGCAAAAGCTTCTTCATGGCTCTCTTTAAGGTCGCTGCAGAGTTGATCACACTGAACGGCACCTTCAGGAATTCATACCACCCATTGGGCGTCACAAAAGCAGTCTTTGGTATGTCCTCCTTGGGTATAGAAATTTACCAATAGCCCTTGCTCAAATCAATTCTGGTGAAATACTTGTCACCATTCAACTTCTGGAAAAAATGCTCGGCAGTTGGCATAGGTTCAGGGTCAAACACGGTTAACTTGTTCAATTTCCTGTAGTCCATGCATATACGATTTGTGTTGTCTTTTTTCTTAACAACCATGACAGGAGAAGCATAGGGTGAATTTGATTCTCTTATGACTCCCATCATCATATCTGTGATATCCTTCTTCAGCGATTCTCTTAAGCCGTACGGTACAGGGTACGGTCTTGATCTAACTGGTTGATAGGACGTGAGTTTAATATAATGCTGAGCCAAACTTGTTGTGCCTGGGGCTTCTGTGCACAAGCTTTGAAACTGATTTGCAAGATCCATAAACCCTGCTCTTTGCTCATGAGAAAGGTTATCTACTATGGCTACATCATTGACTGACTCTTTAGCTACATAACCCGCAATCTCCAGAAAATCAATACTATCCACTGGATCAACTTCTTCTTCTTCTTCTTCTTCTTCTTCTTCTTCTTCTTCTTCTTCTTCTTCTTCTTCTTCTTCTTCTTCTTCTTCTTCTTCTTCAACTTCTTCTTCTTCTTCAACTTCTTCTTCTTCTTCAACTTCTTCTTCTTCTTCTTCTTCTTCTTCTTCTTCTTCTTCTTCTTCTTCTTCTTCACTTTTAACATGTTTGTTCTTACTCATGTTAGCGTTCACTTCAACAGCAACTGCTCCAACGGGTACTGAATCCTCTCGCTCAAAATACTTTTTCAGTAGGTTAGCATGGTAAACTCTCTCTTTCCCTTTGACCATCACTTTATCATCATTGAGACCCACTACAGCACTAACCTCAAATGGACCTTTCCACTGCATTAGAAGCTTGCTATGGTCAGTCAGTAGCAGCACTAACACTTTATCTCCTGGTACAAACTTCCAAACGTTAGTCTTGCAGTCATAGTAATGCTTGCCTTTGTGCTGGGCTTTCCGAAGCTTGGTGTGCGCCAGCTTGAGGGTATCTTCCAGCTTCTCGTGTAGCTCAAACACATACTGATAGCTGTTCTTTACTTCAGGCTCCTCCAGCTCTTTCGTCCAGAGCTCTTTAAGAATAAACATTCGCCCTCTGACAGCTCTTCCATACAGCAACTCAAATGGCAAAAACGACATGCAAACAATAACGGGTTGATGTAGTGGTGCCACTGTCTTGGCTGTTCGCTGCACTATCTCTTTAGCATGCTCTTCATAGTTCCATTAAACTTTTCTGTCAGGCCATTACACATGGGATGATAAGGAGTCGTAGTGAGCTGTTTAATGCTCAAAAGCTGCATCACTTCCTTCATACATTCAGATATGAACTGCGCACCAAGGTCACTCAAGATCTCTTCAGGCACTCCCAAATGACTAAAGATATCCACCAATGCTTCTGCCACAGTCTCAGTATCAATGTTCTTACAGGGTAACGGGTTGCAAAGTCGACTAATGTCAATATATATGACCGTCTTCACTTGGGGAACCAATAGGTCCAACCAGGTCGATTGCTACTCTCTTAGACGGCTTGTTGATTAATGGCATCTTCTCTAGGGGAACCTTCGGTACTGAACCCTTATTAACTGTCTTCTGACATAGTATTATTACATCACAGGACTTGCAATAGCGAGCCATGTCTCCTTGAATACCTGGTCAATAGGATGCACTTTGAATCTTATCAGTCGTTTTCTTTATTCCCATGTGACCTCCCAAGATTGATCTGTGAGCTAGTTCCATTATTCGGTTTCTCAACTGCACAGGAACCATGACTTGCTTCAGAGGTTTACCTCTGTTCACATAAGGGTGCTTGTGGACACGGTATAGAATTCTACCTTTCACTTCAAATGAATTCTTAGCCTGACCTCTCACAACTACATCATCTTTCTCCCAATATTTCTATAAACTCTTGTCATGCTTGAGCTTTTCTCTATCTACGACGGGACTTTCATTGGTACCCGGTACCTTCAGCGGGATGTGTTCTCCAGCTTTTTTAGCTTGACTTCTCGTAGTTACGGCACATGCTTCTTGTACATGATCTTGCCAGCTTTGGTCTGTGTTGTCAGCAGCTCTAGTGCCTGGTACATTACCAACAATTAAATCATAAACAGCATCAGGGAAACACTGCACTTCCACTTGGCCCTTAAGATTAGGTGTATCGACATCAATCTTTGCAATAGGCACTTTCCTTGCCGTGTTGTTGATGAGCAACATAACATTAAAGTCGCCAGTGAATTGATCCTCAGACACAAGGTCCCTCTTTACCACTATTCCACTACAGTCAGTGTCTCTCAGGAAATCAACAGACTTCTCTCCCACTCTACCTTTCACAACAGACATCTTACTTCTCACTCCAGTCAACGGTTCAACACAGGCACTACTTAACAATGGAATCTTCTTACTACAGGCTGACAGTAGCTAATCATCTTTAATGCAGGAATCGACTTCTTCTTCTGTAGGTTTAACTACCACCTGAACAACAATTTCTAGCTTCGTGTCCCTGCTTACCACACTGCAAACCCTTTTTTGGTATGGTTGGGTAGTTTACAGCTTTATGACCTCGGGTGTTGCACTTGAAGCAATGGACAGCTGTTGGATTAATCTGCGTGTTCTTGGCTTCGTCCCTCTCAGGTTGCACTGTTGGCTTTCTGCTCGCTGGGCTGAACAAAATGATCTCCACGAGCCTCCAAGGACTGGTCAGCGATCTTCGCAATCTTTGGTAGAGTTTCAGGTGTCCCTTCTCGCAGATGAATGGCTAAATCTTTAGGGCAGGAGTAGTCAATAAACTGTTCTTTCACTATTAAGTCCTTTAGACCATCAAAGATCTGAAAGCTCTACCCACCGTAGCAGGTATCTGTCAAGTCGCACAATAAACTGGTCCGGACTTTCGTCAACTTCTGGTTTGGATGCCCTACATTTATGATGATAGCTGTCTTTGTTGAGATCATATCTCTTCATCAACACAATCTTTACCTTGTCATAATCTTTAGCTGCTTCCTCAGATAGCTGTGAGTACACTTCGAGTGCTCATCCAGACAACAGAGCACTGAGCTTCGATGCCCATCCAGTTTCATGCCACTCAGCTGTGCAAATCTCTCAAACCTTTGCAAGTATGGGTTTAAATCATCTTTACCGTCAACAAACGAGGGAAGTTTAGGTGCCTTAGCTCGATCCTCTCTGAAACCCATACGCTCATCGCGATTGCCTTGTCCTAAACGTACAAGTTCCAGTTTGTGCTTTCTCTTGGCAGCCTCAGCAGCCTCTTTCTGTCTCATGATATCAGCTTCCATTTCTAACTTCCTCAATTCTCGTTCATGCCACCTTGTTTCTCTTTCTTCGTCCTCTCTTCTGCATCTTTCTTCTCTCTCTTCATCTTCCTCCTTTCTTTCTTCTTCAAGTCTCTGACGCTTCTCATCTTTTTCCTCTTCTAGTTGCCTACATTTCTCTTCTTTTTCTTCTTCTAGCTGCCTATGTTCTCTTCTTTTTCTTCTTCTAGCTGCCTATGTTTCTCTTCACGTTCTTTTCTCTGTTTTTTCTTCTTCTTGTTCATGCACAAATTAGAGTAGCTTTTCTCCTTCCAGTCCAAACTTTTCTCCAAGCTGAATAAGTTTCTCCATTTGACAGCACTAAAATTCCGCAGCTCTTTCACTTGCTACAGCTCGCTTTCACAGCACAGTTACTTGCTTCCAAGTTGTGATCCTTTCCTGGTTATCGGTAGACAACAAACAGTTGCTTAAATTCCACTCTCCCAGACAGGCCCCCAATGTTGTAAGTTTGTTGTTTGAAGTAGCAAGTAGTTTGCAGTCTAAACAGAACACAGTGTTGTCAGAACAGCAACACGGTTATTTATTCCACACGAACATAGTAATTCCACACAAAACTTCACAACAAGCACACACTAGGCTTGTAACTTACACTGTAACCTCCATCACACTTTAATAAACACAGCCTCTGCCAGATGTACATGCGACCTTTGTCACACTTCAATAAACACAGCCTCTGCCAACACTACCTGCGTAAACACTACTGACTCAAAAGATTATTCTCTCAAAAACACTCCTGGGGGAAAACCACTTAAGAACTACACCGATTCGCTTATATACTTTACAGCATAAGGTTCTAGAACTTTCCGGCTCTACTAAATAAAGTAACATTACAACATAAAACTATTTACAGCAACATACGCAAACTGCTGAATCACTGTGATACGATACTAATTAAATATGCATGAAAGATCCAGGGGATTCTAAACAGTCACGCAAGTCACGCACAACTTTTCGTAACAATCAATTTCAAAACCCATTTTAAACAAGAAGACATTATTAAAGGTAAGTAGCATCATTTAACGCGAGATTTGAAAGAACCATGCAGAAGAAAAACTTTATAAATTTTGTAAGTTGCCATGGAATCTGCAGAGTTGAGCAAGTTTCCTTATCACACTACCCTTCCAATTCCTGAGAGCCCTTTTGGTGACAAAAGTCAGGTACAGAAAAAGTTTTGTCACTTTATGAGACATGCAAGGTACCTGTTATTTGCCAAGATTACATACACAAAAATTACTTAAAAAAGAAATAAACATGAAACAATTCATTAGAAAGTTCACTTCTAATCGAAAAGTTATCTTGCGTTGTGACAATGCTGCTCTATAGCCCTCCTCCACCCCTGTCCTCCTTGAGGAGGTGTTATGGTATGTGGTAAACAAACTACTGCATCCTTCAACCTTCTTCTCTTTGGTTTTCTTCTGTTTTTGTTTTGTTTTTTCTCTTTTGTTGGTTGCTGTTGCCCATAGTAATATTAACGAAAATGGGGAAACAATACAACACAGCTGGGCCAGGTTGTTTTAAGCTAATCCAAGATTAGTGAGGATTTTTGGGGTCTTATGCTCCACATACAGACCCCCAAGTCAGAGGCAGATCTTGGTTGACAGTGTGTCACGTTGAGGACGAGATGACATGTGACAGGTCTTTGAGAGTATAAATAGTCTGGGTACTAGTTTTCAAGTTGTTTTGTCAACCACTGCTTCAAGCGTGTTGTTGTCACAGTGTATTACAATGTAAATTGGAGCCGTTTTCCCCGTGTTGGGAAAAATTTGAAGAACTTTCCGTTGTAACTTAGTAGTATTTGTTCAAGGTGACTCGGAGTTTCAAAATTGCTCTGTCGTGCTATATATGATTGTTTTTTTTCCATTTTGAAAATTAACTGCACTGCATTGTCTTGTTTGTTCTTTGATATTTCATTCAGGTGCGGGTTGCACCACATATATCACAAGTAAGCTTATCTCAGCAGTATCTCAGGAGTATCTCATGAGTATCTCACAAGCTCTCACAATCCAGTATTTATCGGCTTAAACTATCCGAGTGGTTTACACTTCAAACTGAAAGAATTATTGTACTCTAGCCTGGTGGGTTATTTCAGGCAGCCATGCACTTTATCTTATTTGTTTTATTATGGTTTGTAAATGTTAATTTAATTTAATTCAGGGTGCAATTAAAGTTGTTGTTGTAGTCTCAAAAATACTCGCACTGAATAAGAGTCTTGCACTACTGTTATCTGTTATTAGCCCCTAGCGTAGGACCAACAATGGAAATATACTGTTCAAGGTTCCGCTGTCACAACAATTTTGTCAAAGCCAAGGATGTGATTTTGGAATATGATGTTTTACTTAAATATGGTTTACTTGCCAACATTAAAAGAGGTTGTTGGATATTACAAGTTGTGGAATGAGGTGATGTTCTGGTTCACACAAATGGTATGCCACAATGTTTGCAGGCAAGATTTCCGTATAATTCCGTACATTTATTATGCATACAGTTCTTTGTTTAAGTAAACAATAGCGCTCTTTTGAGACTTATTCGTTTTGAATACCTTTAAATTTTTATATACTTTTAAACTTAGTTTTTTTCTGAATTTTCCATCAAAGATACTGAAAAATGAAGCGAATCCTTAGAGACTTGGAAAGTTTTCGAAATTGAAATCTTAAGTACGCAAAACGGAAACATATCAGAATTTTGGATGCATTTATCATATTTTTAAACTGAGAGCACGCTTAAAAACGCTTATAATAATAGCGACTTCGACCTTTGTGCTAGTTCAAAAATGCTTAGGAAATAGTGCTTAAGGCCTGAGCATAGACAGCTTGCGGTTAGCTACAAACTATTGATCAGGTCAGCGACTATTTTACTAACATTGTAAATGAAAACAAAGTGAAAATCAAATAAAATTATTGCTTTCACTGTGTCATTCCGTGGTTTTAGCCCCTTGATTCCTTTCTCAAATTCAGTTCCATGCGTTGAAGCTGTGTATTTTGTTCTTTCCTTCATGAAGTGGCAATCAGATTACAAACAGTGTATACAGTGGTACGAGGAACAATTTATGCATCTTTGCGTGCTTTATATAAGTCAGTGATGTGCTTGATAATGCTTCCAAAAGGATTGTCTCCATAGTGCTGATTCTACAACCATTCCAGTAGATAGCTTTCAAAGAGATCTTTGGCAAAGTTTGTTTGACTCCCCACCATGTATTTACAATGGGTATTGATGCCATGCCATTGTAGTTTCTTCTCGAACATCACCATTTGTATCCATATAGTAATCAAGCGCGTCGTATTCATGTCCATGTATTGCTACAATTTTCCTGTGGACACTTAATTGACCATGCCAGCAGGTTGCGTTTCTTGGGCCACTGTATGCACTGCGGTTATGATCCGCCAAAATTTTGCAGAGTTTGAAAAAATTCATTTAAGACATTGATGTATATGTAACTAACAGTACTGCTGAAGTCAAAGGAAAAATTAATCACCCCTGCCCTTTTATTCAACACGGACCCACAAATGCGATGCATGTTTTCATGCAGCATGCAACATGCCTTAATGTAATGTCAGAGGGGGCAAATCATCAGCAATTCCTTTGAAAAAATGATGATTATTTGAAAATGGAAAAAGAAAACAAAAATCACAGACACAGTTTTGGAGGAAAACCATCGGACAATAAGCTGGCCATATTTCAGCTAAATCGGTTCAGGGGCTGCCAACTTGGAGTTGAAAACGCACGCTTGACTTTCCGAAATTTTCATTGCGTGAAAACAAGAAAAATATATTTTTTGCCACATCTTACTGATCTTACCCGCAACAGGATTATAACACCTAATCATCTTGCAATAACAATAGGCGTTTGACGGGTGATATGCAGCAGGCCAAATCTTTACGCGGGACAAGGCAGATACGAATTACTATTATCAGAGGTTAGTTAATTCAAAACTCTTGTTCCACGTATACAGACCGAGAAAGCTAAAAACATTTGAGGCTGTTGCTTGAGAGGGTTGTCCAATACGCACAATCTGATTCCGTTTGAAAATTTCCTGTGTTGATCTGTAATGTTTGTCTGATCATGCTAGCCCTATATGATCTGAAAATTGCATCTCATTAAGGGGGCTTGAAATATTTTTCACTTTTTGTGAAGGAGTTTTCACAGGTTGGCGATCTGTACATTCCGTACAGATGGAATGGGCCGCTTTCAATCCGTACACGATCCGAAAATTGCATCTCATTAGGGGGACTTAGAGTATAATTTTCGTGTTACCGGTGTGAAGGGGGATTTCATGGGTTGTCGATCCGTATGGTCCATACAGATGGAATAGGCGGCTTTCAATCGGTATATGATCGGAAAATCACACCTTATTAACGTGACTTAAGATAAAAAAAAATTCTTACTGGTGTGAAGGGGGTTTCATGGGTTGTCGATCCGTACAGTCTGTACAGATGGAAGAGGCTGCTTTCAATCTGAACACAATTGGTAAATTGCATGTCATTAAGGGGATTTAGAATAATATTCGATGTCTTATTGGAGTGAAGGGGGTTTCACAGGTTGTCAATCCGTAGAGTCCGTACAGATGGAATAAGCCGTTTTCAATCCGTATACGATGTGAAAATTGCATCTTATTATGTGGACTTACCGGAGGGAAGGGGGTTTTACAGGTGGTCGATCCGTACAGTCCATACAGATGGAATAAGCTGTTTTCAATCCATATACGATCTGAAAATTGCATCTTATTATGTGGACTTACCGGAGCGAAGGGGGTTTTACAGGTGGTCGACCCATACAGTTTGTACAGATGGATTAGGCTGTTTTCAATCTGACACGATCAGAAAAGTGCATCTCATTAAGGTGACTTAGAATATATTCCATGTCGTACTGGAGTGTAGTGGGTTTCAGGGGTTGTCGATTCGTACGGTCCATACAGATGGAATAGGCCGTTTTCAGTCCCACATCATCGGAAAATTGTATCTCATTAAGGGCACTTGGAATAATTATATTTCACTTCTTACAAGAGTCAAGAGGGTTTCAGGGTTGTTGATCCGTACGGATGGAATAGGCCGTTTTCAATCTGTACACCATCTGAAAATTGCATGTCAATTAAGGGGACATAGAATATGAGTTTGTTGCCAATTGTTTGTGATGAAGGTGTGTTACTTGATTATATTTTGCAAACGCAACCCCTGGTGTTTTTGCTCATTGAGTTATATTTTCTTGTGGAATGATAGATAATTGCCGTAGTTTGGTTCGTATTTTCCCATATTGAGTACATTGGATATTCATTGCATTTGCCCAGGTTTACTAACAACGTATTTCTGACTTCTTTTAGTTGGAAGTGGATTTCAAGAATAAAGAATATAGATTGTATTTAACGTGCCTGTGTTTGGGCTCGCACGCTTTAAGAGTGAAGAACACACATTGTATTTAGCGTGTGTTTGGGCTTGCACTCTTTAATGTATATCTGGCTTGTTTGTTGATTCATACTTTCTTTCGCTCTAAACGGGTTATACTATTTGCTCACGTTTAAAGAAGGAGGTATACATGTAAATCTGCCTTGTTTGTTGTGGCAGTATCTGTCGATTGATAATTTCTTTCGCTCTAAGCGGGTTATACTATCTGCTCACGCTCAAAGAACGAGGTATACATGTATATCTGCCTTGTTTGTTGTGGCAATATCCGTCGATTGATAATTTCTTTCGCTCTAAACGGGTCATGTTGTCGCTCACGCTTAAAGAACAAGGTATACATGTATATCTGGCTCGTTTATTGTCGCAGTATCCGTTGATTGATAATTTCTTTTGCTCCAAAACGGGTCATGTTGTCACTCATGTTTCAAGAACGAGGTATACATGTATATCTGGCTTGTTTGTTGTGGCATTATTCGTTGATTCTTAATTTCTTTCGCTTCGAACACTTTAGGAGATCATTTGACGGACCGTATACGGACTGTAAACTGCGTTTACGATCCGTTCAAACGGTATGGATGGACAAACCGTTGTGACCCCTTTGCTCAAATAACATGTGATTAAAATCTAAGACCCAAAAATGAGATGCAATTTTCCAATTGTACACGGACTGAAAACTGCGTTTACGATATGTACAAACTGTGCGGATCAACAAACCGCTATGACCCCTTCGCTTGAATAACATGTAATTTATGTTAATGTCCCACTAATGAGGTACAATTTTCCAATTGTATACAGACCGAAAGCTGTCTTTTACGATCTGCCAAATGGTATGGATCGTAAACTTGTAGTTTTGAACCATATCAGTTTGGGTATACTGGACATGACTGTCACGTGACCACCACCGATAGCTTGAAAGCCAAGAACGATGCACGATTTATCGCAAACGCGCTGCTTTTTTCCATCGTCAAAAATGCAAAATTAGAGTAGTGCGATGGACAGGTTTCGTTCTGCCACTGGAACATCCAAGTGGAACCAAGTACGTAAATTTTCCACAACTTCAACGCTTCCTTGACAAAAGCGACAAGTCACCCATTCATGTGTTTCAGTGTTTTTGCTTCCCAGATCTTCAAGAAGTTGCAAATGTTCATGTGGAAACCGACGGGTCGCAATTTGGCACTTGGCTGTTTGTTCAACTCCTTCAACCATTGCTCCTGGTTGAAGTAAGAGCCCTTTATTACTCTCTACTAAGTTTTCAGCTCAATCCGAGCTTAATGATTTTTTCGGTTTCCTCCGACTTGCCGTTGCAGACAAAAACAGACACTACCCCTTCTTTTTTTTGCAAAGGCATTTGAACCAATCTTGCGGCATGTATTGCGTGATGAAATGACATCACTATACTTTATGATTTGATTTGTGACAAGTTACTCCAGAATGACAGGACTTGTCAACGGGTAATTAAAACAATTAACGTGTAGTAAACTTTAATGTCCAATAACTTTGCACTGAAAGAATATTTTTTGTGGAACGTCTCAAAATCAAATATTTCGAAAATTTGCCTTTTTTAACCCTGGCTGATACCTTAACTAAGTGCTACAAACTGTAAGTGAGTTCTGTTGCAAGCCTTTCTGAAGAGATGGTGGAATTTACTTGTTTTTCCTTTAACTCCTCACATTTCTCAGGAATTTAAAAAACAATTTTCCACTGAATACACCAGTAGGTGACTAATGATATTATGAAATCCGAGGGGGGGAGGGGGTTGGGGTTGAAGGTTTGAACGAAACCTCTAAAGTTAAGATACATTGACGCTGAATTACTGAAAGTGAAATTTTAACAGTGGAAAGAAAATTTGAGTGTACTAAACATTTTAAATTTTCTAAGCCATTCAGTTTGGATTTATTTTTATGACACGCTATTACTGGCATTGACTGGAAATGTGGTGGCATGGGGGAAATTACATCCAAAGCGACACTAAGATCTAATTAAGCAAAATGTTCAGATGAACACATATTTCACTCTTCCATACATTGCAAGAGCATAGGTTCAGTTAAACGCTCATTTTTTTTTACTGCTTTAACTTTGTCATGCTCCAAATTTTGAAAAATGTTGTAGGTGAGATTCTCAGCTGAAAAAAAGATTTAAGCCAAAAAAAACAATTATTAGAAGGGTTTTTCATACTGTGAGGCTACCATAGAAGTGTTATGTTAGCTGTTTTTGTTGCCGGTAATTATTTTCTCGTTGTTTATGCTGGTTTGGGTTAATTTTGTTCTTGGCTCAGCTTTTTTTCTTTTATTTATAGTACTTGTTGTCATCAGGAGCCCATAACTCCTATTACGGAGAACACACAAAAAGAACGAAATGGACAAAGTGTAAAGTCCAACCACAACATTAACACGAGGCATAAAAGTTTTGTTACTAGTGGTTTAATCACAATTGAATCACAACAGCTACGAGTGTTACCTATTTTTGCTGACGACTAATTTTTTTCAGTGGTTATTCGTTGATCAAAACTGTGAGAGATGCTGTGACTCCAACATTGTTATGGACATTTTTGTCGTCATTGTTGTTTTTGAAAATTTGTCATATTTTGGTAAAGCTGTGAGGATTCATTAAGATTAAATGCATGCTATAAGCTATTGTTTCGTTCAACTGGTTTATATCAACTGGATTAATGAACTTTATTTGAGTGTCAGGGCATTTAGCTTAAACAACTTATTGTGGACACTATAAAGCGACATTCAAAATGGAGATAAGTTCTATTTCACTGAACCATTATTTCCTTACCAGGGTGTTCGATTCCACATCGGTTGTGTTTTTATAAAATAACAAAAAAAGCAATGGGAACAGAATGGAATATCCATTCAATTGCAAGCAGAAGTGGAAGAGCCAACAGATCACAATGCTTGTTTTCACGCTCTCTGATTTCAGTTCCAAAATAATGCTTGTGACTCCAAAAATCTAGTTTTCACTGGATATTACGCAACGAAGTCATAACAGAATCAGAATTTTCCTTATGACTCTGTTGCTTTGCATAACATAACAGTCCACGCTTCTAATTATAACTCTGACGCTGTCGCTAGTGAAAACTAGGGGGCGGTGGAGGGGGGACGAAGGACGGGATGTGATAGTATCTGATTTTTGTTTGTGTTATAAAGAGAACGGCATTCAAGGCATACAATAACATAACTGAATCACCATGAGACTTTCAGTCATTTTTATTAAAGCGTTAAAATAGGGCGGAAGACCCAAGATGGCTATTGCTGGTAAAGGTCTCAAAGGTAAGGAGGCTTTACATGTTGTATTTTTGAATTTCGAACGGGGTCTTAGTTTTCGATGTCTTAGGTCTTAGGTCTTTGTTTTCAAGCTCTAAGTTTTTGAGACACCCACTGCAATGTAAATTTTTTAGAATGTGAACAAGTGAAGTAAAATAAAAATTATTTTTGGAGGGGTAATTCTCAACTGAACCTTGTGGTGTAATGGTGAAGAAGAGAGACTGGTAAGCGAGAGGTATGCTAAAGGTAAGTGGTTTGAGACCTGATGGGCTACAAGAAAAAACATAGGCACGCAAGGCGTGCAAGAGTTATTTTTTTTGTGAACTGAAAGGTTTCAGAGATAGCAGAATTAAATCGATGACATGTAAAATGTTTTACTAAACAAACTACAGTAACCTGAAACGTCTCCAAATTACTATAGATCTCACCTTATTTTCTAACAGGCAATCTGATTCGTTCTTTGATACAACCCACACTGTGATGGGTGTGACATGCGCACATGCATAACTCCCCATCACTCACCGATCTCATAGCACTTTCAACCCCAAGAGGAATTCTTGCTCAAAAATACTCAAGCCATTAAGAGAACTTTTCGCATTTTATACGAGTCGTAAGTTTACCCTTTTTTACAAAACAACACTACTTCACCGGAAATAGAAAGAAAGAGAAAAAAACCTTTCTGATACGTTGAAAGTCTGATTTTGCACTTTAACTTGACGCCAAGCAGTCTTCAAAAAATATTGAACTGAAATGGATGTCATCAAATAAAGCTTTAAAGTGCTACTGCAGAGATGTAAAAACAGTTTAGAAATGAAAGCTTCTTTTTTGTTTAATATCCTGGAAACAATAGCCGACAATTTGTAAGCTCCAACTGAATTTATTCCGATATCAAAAATAGAAGTGTCAAGTTACCATTTAACTAAAAATAGCAAACATCTCATGTGAACGATTTTCTCTGACATGAAAAACAAAAGTGTCAAGTTACCATTTGCAACTAAAAATAGCAAGCATTTTGTGGGAACAGGTGCTGACAATTTGTTAGCTCTAATTGAATTTACTCCCTTGTGAAACACGAAAGTGTGAAATTACCGTTTGTAACTAAAAATGAAAATATCTCGCTATATTTGCATGCAACAAGAACAAAACAATCGTTACCTGTACCTATTGTAAACTTTCGAACTCTTTCAAATCAAAATAGTCTCGTCTCCCCTAAAACATTTCCTAAGGACAAGAAGCAATGATGCGTGACGTCTAATTGAATTTACTCCTTGTGAAAAACAAAAATATCAAGTTACCTTTGTAACTCAAAATAACAACATCTCATTCATTTGCATACAACTAGCTCACGCACTGTTTCAAACCTCAACTTGATTCACGCCGGGCTGACGGGCTCATAAATACGGCCATTTCGAGCAGTGGCTTTTCTATCCAAGATGGCGTCGGGCGCCATTTTTAATTTTTACAAATTTATTTAGATTTATTTAAGGGTTCTCTATGAATTGTGGGATATCTGTGGAGTCTGAGAACGAAACAGGAGGCCATTTTGGAAGAGTGGAAATGGAGCTTTCCGTAGCAATGTTTTTGAGAAGAATACGGTAAGTACAAGGAGCAGAATTTTGCTTTTTTATCATGCAATGTGGCATAACCATTGGGATGATGTATTGAGGTAAAAAAAGAGATTACAACATTTCTAGAAGCTATTTTAAAATTTTAAAACGATGGGTTCCTGTGATAGACATTGTATTTGCATATTGTGTTTGCTGAACGTAAATTCATTGTTTTCAGCTTCTGTAAATTGGTACCGCGTGAGCTGAAAGCTTGAATCTGGCTGTGTTGACCAGTGTTGAAGCAGAACCAGGTTCATCCCTAGCTGGATTAGTACAACTGGGAGCGAGCTTTGCTCGTTGCTTTTGAAAATGTCAACGAAGGGTAGGAAGAGAGCAAGAAGCTCCAAGACAATAGCAAAGGAAAAGTTTCCCATCGGGGAACTTGCCCGTAGGCGGAAAGTACTCAAAGAGGAATTCATTTCAAACTGCAAAGTCTACACGACGGAAAGTTCAAAGCTAAAAAAGCTGAAAAGAAAGGCAAGGAAAAGTAAATTTCTTCATATGTATTATGTTGATAAATAACGATTGATTTTTGCTCATTTGTTTGATAAATGGTGACGGTGTTGATTGTATAAATTATATAGTGTTTATTATTTTGTACTGTAGATATTAAGTTGGGAACTGTAAAAATAAACACGAAAAGTTGTGATCCAAAATGTGCCTCAGCTTTACTGAATTCAGTATCTTTTGTGTTATTTCTTAAGTTGCAAATTGTTTAAATTTCAGCACAGTCTCATACATTGATGCATGAATTTTCTGACTCAAGTTCTTTCAGGATTTTGCTATTCTATCTATCTTGGTGTTGGACAAAACACTGACCCCTAGTCCGTGGACTACCCCAATGGACTACCCCTAAAAATAATATACCAAATGAGTACCATGCAAAATTGTAAGATGCTAGACCTTGCTTTTCTTTGTTCTGGAACCACTGAACACAAAATAGACAAGTAAATTCTTTCTTGGATAATATTAATACATGTATGACTTAAGTTGGCCAAGTTAAGTGTATTGTTTACAATGTTCCAGCTTCAGGATAGCCTGACAGTTAATAACTCATTATTCTGATGTCTACAATCAAATAATTAGCAATTATTGAATGAGGCAGAGTAGGATATGAAGAATTCTGCAGATCAAGGAGGGTGAATATCCCTTGGACCTGCCACTGCAAGTGGCTTCAGTTCTACTAAATTATTTTACACCAGCAACCAGTGTTTTGTCTAATGCATTGTAAACATTTCAGATTCAGGCTGTTTGCTTGCAAATTATTTTGGAACAACTAAGGACTATTAATATTTATATGGAAAGGATCTGAATGTTCTGACTACCTTAACTTGTCAATTCATCATGGTTCCTGGAAGGGGTACTATTCAGCCTTTACTCTAATCTCCTGTCATGTCATCTTTTAGCTAAAGCATGTGTAATGGCTGACTGAATGGCAAGGAATAAAACTGAGAATCCCTCTGACATTTACATTTAACATCATCATCATCATTTTATTTCTTACTAAACATCTACATTGTACAGTTGGACAGACCCGCGGATAGCTATACTAGTCTAGGCGGGCCAGTCGATGAATAGTTACAAAATATTATTATTATTATTTTTATTATTATTATTATTTTTATTATTATTATTATTACTTTAATTATTAAAAAATTATTATTATTATTATTATTAGTATTATACACTAATTTTAATATAACTATGGAAAGCAGAGAAAAATAAAATGTTGAGGAAAAAAGCGAGTAAGATAAAAAGAAAAAGTGGAAAAAGTATTTTATTTAATAGATAATATTTCTGTTTTGTTTGCTTGATTGTTTGTTGGTTTGTTCACTAATGTGCTATTCCTAAATCAAATATCAGACTGAGTTCCTCACCCACACTTCAATTGTTTTTAAAGTGATTATGTTCACCTCAGACTGATAACATCCATTGATAATGGTTTGAGTTTACACTTTTCGTACCATTTTGTGTTCAGCAGTTGTTTATTTAGAGTGCAATTACTCAAAATGGTGGCTAGAGGCTGTACAGGATAAACATAACCGGAAGTTATATGTGTAATTTAAGTACACCAGCAGCTAAGAGCATCAAATGGTACTCATTTGGAATATTATTTTTAGGGGTAGTCAGTGTTTTGTCCAGGACCATTTATCTTAGGGTAGAAAATCTAGGACTGTGGATTAATTTAACTATCCGGTAAATTTTTCATAGGTTGAAAGAATCCAGAATGATGTGGAGTTAGTGAAAAAAAGAGTAATTGAGACTGACATCGTAAGAAAAAGAAAACTTCTGAAAAGACGAAGGTTTCCAACCTCCATATCAGAAGCCAGTTCTGAAGAATATGCAGTTCCTGTTGCAAAAAGAACTTGCCAAAGACGTACAAGGGAGACCATCAATGCCTGTAATGAAATCCATGGTGGTACCAGGGAGAATAAAAGTCCAATACTGGATGCTTTGTGGTTGACTTTAGTTAAGGAGGCCACACCATTTCAGTTGGGAAAATACTTTTCCTTATCTAAGAAAGTAATGAAGAAAGTTGTACCTAAGGTAGTGAAAGAAAGTATTCCAACTTTTGAGAATAGCTTTGACAATAAAGTTAGAAGCCTAAGAGTATTGTACAGCAAGGGGTTGTTGAGTAAGGAGAAATATAAAAGTATTAGGCTCAATCTTTCCATGAATACTCGCAAAAGTGGCAAGAAACTGGAAAGCTTAAAGTTCATGTCAAGTGTCCGCTTGCCGAAGATCTTGCCCTATGAGAAATTGATAACTTTTGTCAAAAGCATTGATGTTGGAAATGTTAATAATTTCAAAGATTTTTGCTATGATTTGGATGCAGATGAAGTTGTGGAAGGGTCATATAGAGAGCTACAACCATTTCTGTTGCAGCTTGCTGAAATGTATGTTTGCTTGGATAAGACTAGTCCAGCCCTGTGTCATTTTGGATCTGAACCGTATCACTTGAGAGTAGCGCTAGGTGCCGATGGGGCCCCCTTCGGCAAAGATGATGAAGCCACTTCTTGGCTTGTATCATTCCTCAATGTAGGTCAGCAAATTGCAAGTGAAACTGACAACTTTATTCTTGCAGGAGCAAATTGTAGTGAATCTCACCTCTCGATGAAGCACTATGCACAAAAGCTTGTTTCAGATGTGGGTAACATAGAGGGTAAGACTTTTTACCTGCCAGTTAGCGAAGCTTCAGCTAAGTTTACTTTCGAGTTAATCCCCTCTGACATGAAGTGGGCCTCCACATTTAGTGGAGAACTAGCAAACTCAGCATTTTACTTTTCTCCATTTGGCAATGTTAACAATGACAACAAGTCCATAGTTAATGCTAGTTTGGGTCAATCTGAACAATGCCTATGGAAGCCATGGGTGTATGAAGAAAGGCTTCAGGTAGCAACAAAGGTTGAAGCAAAAAGGAAAGAGTTGGGTCAAACAAGACTTGCTGAGTCTACAAAAAGAACTAAGTTGTTGGATTATATAAGAAGTCTAAATTCCCGACAAGAAACTACTCTCCTTTTGGGTCCCCTGGTTGACAAGATTTTTGCCGAGCCTCTGCATAATTCAAATAATGCATGTCAGCAATTACATGAGCTTATGCTTGTCCATGCTAATGACAAAAGCAAGCTCGCACCCAATTGTACTAACCCAGTTAGGGATGTACCCGGATGTGCTTTGGCCTCCCATCTTACCACTTTGAAAGAAATTGGGGCTAGTAGATTGTATAAGAAGGTAAAAAAGTGGTGCTCCCAGGGACGGAAGGGATCCCTTTCCTATCGATTTACAGGGAAAGAGACAAAAAAGTTCTGCCACAATTTCATGTCTATATTAAAGGCAATTTCGCGTGAGGACGACAGTCCTCAGCAACAACTCCAAATTTGCACGTTTGCCTTCATTGGCCTTCAGCTAAGAGATGCAATCAGCCGGTTTAGTCGTGTCACAATAACTGAGGGTGTCTTGCAGGAAATCAAAGACTCTTGCAAGCGGTATTTCAATGCCTGCTCTCTCCTGTTAGACTCTGTAACACCGACAGTTTGGACAATCGGTCATGCCATCCCTTACCACACAGACCTCCTGTATAGGAAACTTGGCTTAGGGTTAGGTATTAATACCATGCAAGGGAGGGAGGCTAAACACGTGCGCATCGGCCAGTATGCAAAGCATGCAACCTTGTCAACAAGGTGGAACCTTGTTTTTAGGCATGATTTCATCACAACTGTTTGGTTAAGGCAATATGACCCTGCAAGTTTTCACTACCACAAGAGCACAGATGTGTATGTTCCTAAAAAGATTGAGCAACCAAATGTTTGCTACTGTGGCTTAGACAAGGAATGCAGTGCTGAAAAATGTTCACGTGTTCATCTGAGATTTACAAGAGTGTAGAAAGGAGTGCTGAAACAGGGGCTTTAGACCCATATATTTGCAATCTTCTTAGTGTCACAAGCTGAACATAAAGGTACAGTGACTAACCCAACAACAGTTTGGGACATTTACAGCCAAACACCTAACCAAGGCCACCGACCAAAAGTCTTAACAAATTTCCTGAGTCCCATAAAATTAAAAAATGGTCAAATTGAGTGCAATTATCTCGATTAAAAAGTTCAGATCAATTCTTTATAGAGTTTGAAAAGAGCAATTTTTTTTATATAATTGTGTCAGGTTGGCCTTAGTTGGAGTAGCTGCTCTGTTAACAGTTTTGTTGTTGCTAAGTGAAGCTATATTGTTGTTAACTTGCTCAAATATTTTGGGGTTATATTCAAAGTGCTTTGGGTGCATGTTTTCCTCCAGCAACCCATTTTAAAAGCTCTTGAGTTCAAAAATAATACCTAGATGTTGTTGTAGCACTTAAAATTGATAAGCTTTCGGAATAGTCTCAAATACGAATACATGTTCTAGATAAGGGGAAAGAGCCACAAACCATTGGTGGCACATATCCCTGTTGGTAACAATATTCTATCTGATTCATTCATCTTGAAATTTTACATAATGAAACTTATCAAACAGCTGATTATGCTTATGTGCTGTACTTTACATGGTTTCAAAAAGAGTTATTTGAATAAAATAATTTCAAATGTGTATCCATGTGCTGTATTTTACATGGGTCTTAAGAGTTACTTGAATAAAACAATTTCAACTATGTGTTCCTGAACTGTACTTTACATGGTTTCAGTTAATTAAACTCAACAAATGATTGATGATAAGGATTGAATACTTAAATAACCAGCAAACAGTTTCTTCCATTTAGCTGACATAATTATGGAATGCTTCATTACTTTTGCCACTGTTTCTTCCGGATCTGGGGTACTGTTATTCTTTATGCTAGGGAGTGCTGAGGAACTCCCAGTCTATTGTAATGTCCATACCTGAGGCTGATTTTCATAATTTCAGAGTTTTTTGAATATGTAAACTTAGCGGATAGTCACCAGTGACAATCACCTGGCTAAAGGAACCATCTTTTTCTTTTTTAAGGAAGATATCGCTCTCATGGATTGTTCCTTTTCGATATTTATTTACCAGTGAGAGAAAGAGACTCTTCATCTTTCCCATATCTGTGATGTGTATTTCATGGACAGCACGTGTGTTCCTGACAACCACACCACCAGCAACAGGAGCTAAAGCGACAACCTTGAAACAGTCAAACACCTCCAATGCTAAATTCCATGAAAAATTGACAGTCCATGGCTGGGACGCACGCGTTTTTCCCTTCATTTTTCTCAGCATTCTGATGTGCCAAAAAGCAACAATCCTTGCCAACATTCTTGCGGGTTGAGCTAAATGAAATTTGAACGCCCTTTCACTGTCCAACGTGTGTTTCTTGATAACTGCTCTACACAACACTAAAAGCTCACCCCCAATTTCTGTTGCTAAACCTTTGTCTTCACTAGAATTCTTGTAATCATTCACAGCTTCGTGGACTTTTACTGAAAGGGCCGCCATATTGAAAGCACCATTTCTATAGGGATCGCTGACCAGTTTGTTACGGGCTCACTGTTATCGAGATGGCGCGATTTGGCAAGCTGCCAGCCCGGCGTGATTGGCTTTTTATAGTAGATCCGATCTGATTGGTGTGACTGACTCACTGATCCGTCCATAATATAGTCAACGCGTCGCCTAAGAGGTATTTTTTTTTACAAAAAAATAACTCAAAAAGGAAAAAAATGCATAAAGAGCCTGGGTAATATGGAAAAGAAAAAGACAGAAGAATGGAGCTAGGGGAAGAAAAGAATGGGCGAAAAGACAGCGCACAATCAAATCCTCTTATATTCATACGGTAAGAAGTAATATCAATGTATATATTCAATACCTAAGGGAGTTGCTATTGTCTTCAGAAAGACTAGTTTTCTTTCAGTCAAGTGTTACTGTAATCAAGAGAAGTAGATTTATTTACGAAGTATTAATATTTAAGGTCATCAGAAACTGGCTTATCCGTGCCATAAAACTATCATAAACACTATCCCTTACTTTAATGGAAATAAGTATACTCCCTTTTTCTGAAGAGATATAGTAATTTTTTAAATTTATAAACACAAAAATGACACAATACAACCATATTCTAAACATGAGGTTAAAATATGAAAGAAACTGGAAATAACCTTTTTCAAATCAAATTTTATATGGGGTAAAGCCAAGAAAGTGCAAAATATTGAACATTTCAAAGCCGTGGATTTCTGTGTGCATAATAATTGCCAAATTTATCGCCCGACAAAACATCACTTCCAGCTGTTGTAAAATGGTAATTTCTTTTTTGGGCTCCACTGGGTTTTTAAGCTTTTAGAAAGACAATATTATTGTATTATAGCATACTTCATGAAACAAGTCCAAGAAGAGAAAGATGAAAACATGTTTTTAATTGCCTTGTTATAAGCAAAATAAGAATACAATACAGTAGAGATAGAAGGTCTACTAGTTATGCAACGCTTTCGAGTGGTATATTTCAGGTGAGTATGCCGCATCTTACCAAGAAAATGTAAGTGACAAGTGGGATATTCCACAGTTATACCATGAGAAAGGGTTGCATAACTATTTTATTTCATGCCATAGAAAAGACAGTAGCCAGATGGGAATTGCACTGATTGATGGGAAGGTTTGGTGGAATACTGACAATAATTGACAGATTTCCCGCATTCTGATTGGCTGTTTTTTCTATGGCATGGTTTAAATACAATTATAATCCATCAAATATTCCCACTTGCACACGATCGGTCTTAACATGTCACAACCCGAGATTGTTATTCCTCCCAACTAACAATGATTAAGAGAGGGAAAATCATCAACAAATGTACAAGCGATATGTTTAATGTTTATGTTTAATGTTTAATTTATGTTTATGTTTAATTAATTAATAACTAATCATATTATTCGTTATTATTATTTCATTATTCAATTCAATTTATTAATTTAAATTAATTCATCAATTAATTAATGTAAATTAAAACAAATGAAGAATTCAAATATCTACAAACCCGCTTGTAGCATAGCTAATCTAGGCGGGTTGTACTAATTATAGTCATATTAACCGAGCAAAAAGTGATTTAAAAACAGCTACTAAATAAATAAACACACACACATTAATACTTAATCAAACACAAAAGTAAAAAGGTAAAGCAAATTAAGAGGTGTAAAGTAGATAAACGGCTAAATGTAATTTTGAAAGCTATAGTGTATAATAATTACTTGTGTTTAAATTCAGTATTAGAGATGCAGTGAGCATCTTGCCCAGCTGCTTTGCACATGTTTTCACCCAAACCTTACTGTTTACTCTACTTTTTGGATGGAGCCCACCACTCAAAAAACAACTGACAATGCCACAGTGCTTAGCTGTTGTTATCAATTTAAACATTCTAAGTCATCAAAGCAGCAAAAACGTCTTGACACAACATGTACAAGTTCACTTGACATGTGCAAACAGTGCCAAGTTCAGAGAGTTAAAACTAGCATGGGACATTATGCACAAAATAGGGCTAAATCGAAAGATGTTGTGTTGTCCCATTCCCACTAAAAGCTAAATAAATTATTATTAGAGGATAAAGCGAGTATTAAGTAAACAGTATTCTGCCATACATTTCCCACTTAAAAATTGTAAGGGCTTGTCTACTATCTCACTTGAAGCAATTCAACTCCCATTTGAAAACAAAATTCCAACTGGCTTGACCCAAATCTGAATATGCATCACCATATCACAAATGTATGTAAGGCGGGTTTTTTCTATTTGCATAATATTAGACGCATTATGAAGTATTTATCGAGAGACAGCTTACTCACCCTGGTACAAGCATTTATCACGAGCAGGTTAGATTAATGTGATGCTCTATTGTACGGGCTTCCCAAAGAGCAAATAGCTAAGTTACAATGTGTGCAAAATGCTGCCGCCAGATGAATTATGGATATCGGGAAGCATTCTCATATTACTCCAGCACTCTATAAGTTACACTGGCTACCAGTGCTAGCGTGTATACATTTTAAGATTTTATTAGTAATATTTCAAAAAGGAGTGTGAGGGTTTCATCAGGTTTCCAAACGTGAGAAACATTTGAAACCACGAGGCTGCAGGCTGAGTGGTTTTATTGTTTTCGAGCGTTTGGAAACCTGATGAAACCCGAAGCACAAGTTTTTGAAATTACTTCTCCAACAAAGAAAATTAGTTAAAAATATCATTTGAATAAGTTTTCTCAACTCAACTATTGTATTTGAGATGTGATACACGCATGATCCTAAAAAAAAATGTACATAATGTGCTTGATCCTATCACCTAATTGCTGCGCTGTGACAAATTTTGAATATTCATCAACTGATGTCATGTTGATACCTAGCTGTTTGTCAATTCTGAGCGAACATGTTGCTTTGCAAAGCAAATGGCAGAGTGCAGATTTAGACCTCCAAAAAACTAGCGAAGAGGAAAAATATGTGGCCAGCGCTATTCCGAGGTAACATGTGCATTTAGTCTGATAAAATTTCAAAAGTCAGTGCCATTTTAGGTCGGAGGTGTACAGCAAGATTGAAAGTGAACCAAAACACGAGGTTACCACTGTTACGTTTAACCCATTGACTCCCATGCTGCCTGTAACCGCCCATGGGAAAACCCACCCTCAATTTCCCGTGCTGCCCGTAACCGCCCGAAAAAAGGACATGGGGACAATTGCCTTTCCTACCCTCCCTGAAGACTGTTTGGTTCTCTTATTGCTCTATTGTTCTTGAGGACAAAACTTAATAAACCAATCAGAATCAACTTACTGAGCATATTTTTAAAGAACTTTAGGGGTCCTAGAAAGATGGTTTTTCGTCTTAAAATCATGCGCTTGATTAGCGCAGTAATCATGGCGCATTGCGGGCCAAGTCTACAAACTTCCAGGGTCTTGTTTTCATTCCTAAAATGGAGAAATTACTTCTTTGGCCCTAAAAACGGAAAGGAAAAACACTAATTGATGTTTAGGTGGTCTCAGAATGGAAGATCAAGGTGTACAGAGTTCTCAAACCTTTCTGGTGAGGAATTTTTCCTTCCTTCAACCGCCACGAAAACTTGACAATCGGTGCGCTTTCAAGTGAGTTTCGAATACAGATCGCAGATTTAAAGCAGCTTCCCGGACTTTAGAAAACAAAAATGGTAATGTACAATATTACTTCAAAGTTGAATTCAACTTTTAGAATGATAGGCAAAGCCATGGCCGACAAAATAACTGCAAAACTCGTCGGCAAAAACCCAAGCTTTCGCTTTAGCGTGAATAATTAATTCGAACATGCGGTCATGCAGCGAAGCACGTCTGCGAAATTTTGATCATTTTTTTGCTTTTAGATGAGTTTTTTGCCTCATGTTGAATGAAAATTTATTGTTATTGAGCTTCCTGTCACATTTCTTCCATTTGGTTGCCTTTATTTGGGGATTTTAGGTTTTGAAAGTGAACAGTATTTTTGCCTGCTCGATTTCTGCATATTTAATTTACGGTGACCCGCGTGGTTTGTTTGTTTAGTTTATTCGCTTCGCTCGAATATATTTTTTCGAGTCTTATTCAGCTACTACAGAACTCCTGAGAAAAGAACTAAGTGGGCACTAAATCAACACAGTTGAAATATGATTTATCTCAAAATATTTGGCCTTTTTTGGTGTCTTTTTGATGTACAACTTTCATTTTTCTTGCGTTGCGCTGTATTATTTCGTCACGCGGCGAAGTAATTATCTGATTTCTTCTTTTTAAATTGGTTTTTACATTGTGTCTTTCGCCTTCATTTTCTGGTGTTTTCTCAAATGTTTTCAGTGATAGTAAAAGAATGGAAATTCTGTGGTATCCGGTCTCGTTTTGTCCTCTGAAGTAAAAAATTAACTCATTTTTGCATCTTCAATTTTCTCGGCTTTTGTCGCTCGGCAAAGAAAAAATATAATTTCTTGTTTTCTTAGAAATTCTACACATCATATTGAGTTCTTTATGTTGATATTTTTTAATTTTTCGGCCCTCCAAATATTAAAATTTAAATAAACGAAGTCTTGAAAACTGATCTTACGTCTGTGCATATGGTTTATTTTTAGCACTCGCTCTGGAATGTCAAAAATGCCCCGGGAATTTAGGGGTGGGTCGCGTGCAATTTCATTAGGGAGTCAATGGGTTAAAGACTCTAATTACTTGATTAAACATTAACTGATTATTTTTATATCTGATCACATATTCCGGTTATCATAGCTGTTACATAATAGATGTTAAAAAAGAAAAAGATAAAAGGTAAAAAAAGAAAAAGGACGACACATGCTATTGTGGTAAGCTACTTGTACGTTCGCTACCAGAAATCTCGCAATCTACCACCGCTATCATTGGAACCATAAGCAACCTAAGCTAGGAGTTAGACCAAATTCAATTATAATTATTTTGCATGATTTATCGTTTCTGTAATTTTCGTTTTCATCTGGAGTTATTCTTAGCTAGTTTCGTTTTCGGTACGGATGTTACGATGTTTGTAACAGAAGATTTTATTTATTAATTGCCTTTTAGTTCGAAACACAGGTTGTTAGCAACACAATCAGATGCGAATATTGCTACCATTACCATTAGTAAATAGAACTAGTAGTAACCACATGTTAGAAAGTGCGGGCCTGAATGCACTTGAAGAGCTTTTGTGTAGATGTTAGCAATAGAGAAGGTGGTAATGCGTGCCTTGTTTTGAAAGCATGACAGA
>JAHPZR010010746.1:0-35000 GCA_019787425.1 Platygyra sinensis | reverse complement strand
AACAGTTCAGGATTGTTTGGAAGCCAGCTAACACTAGCCAAGGATTAAAATTTATTCAAATTTTAACGTCCTCTTCTATACAGATGTTTTTTCCTGCTTTGTTTTGTGTTTATAAAACTCAAAACAGAAAACCTCACCACAAAGTTACAGAACTCAAATCAAAATTTATTATTTATTTATCATTTATTCCTCCAATCCCTAGATGGTACATAAGTATTTTTCAAAAGGAAAGAAAACATATGAGGCAAATTTACAACACTTAAGTTATTTCACATGTAATAATGGAGGGAGAGGAGAGGGGCACATCTGGATTAACTGAACTAAAAATTGTAACTTTTCCTGGGTTAATAGCTTAATCGGGTTCTTAACAACCTGGTCAAGGAGCTACGCTTTTAGGCTGGCCTAAATCTATATATTATTGAATGTACATAAAGGGTTATTAAGTACACTGTAGTGAAAAAGCCATGGCTTTAAGTGTACCTAACCCCCAATTTTTTTTTTTGCTAAAACAAATCTACTTGTTATTTGAAATACTTCTGCGAAAAATTTTTTGATTTGGATAAATCCTCGATTTTGTGCGCCCCTGACGAAATCTCGAAAATAGCTCCAAAACACTTCCATTTTGTTGCACGACCAAGTCTGAGGAGAACGGGTCCAGCAGCTGGTGTGACATCTACCCAGGAAGATCGAATATCTCCCAGTCTCTCATTTCCTTGAGGATGATGCAAAACACATTCGAAAAGTGCGCAGAAACGCCTTCCAGAGGTGCTATTGGCTGTGGCAACAATATCCCAGATTTAAAGAAAGATATACTATACAATTTAATAGCGATGATCGGTCAATAGTACAATAAAAACCTAAACGATGGTTGATTTTGTCCAATTATCCAAAAAGCGAACAATCTCTGTGAGAACCATTTAAGAACTCTCAGTGGAATTTGTTCCGCAGACTTTCAAACGCTATTTTCAAAATTTTCTGCTAAAAGCCAACCTGCAAGCCCACCTATATCTTCCAATCCCACAGTACATATTGGGCAAAGTCGCGCAATAAATTACAAGGCATACGACCGATATATGAGCTTACTGATATGTAGACAAGTCGCAACTATACACCGCCAACCAACACTTATTTCTCTTTCGATTCAGATAAGTCGAAGACTAATCCTTTAACATTACGTGATATCTGAACAAAATTGTGAGACTCGCAGAGTTTTTTGAAGGTTTGGAAGGCAGCAGTTTGATAAAAATTCTGTGCAACAGTGTCAAGGCTTTGCTCTAACGGCACCCAGTTGCCTCAGGCGACTAACATTTGGTCTCAGTCGACTGAAAAAGAAAAGCAGTCGCCCGTCCGGGCGCCTAGATTTCGGCTTGTGTGAAAACCCAAAAGGAAACCAGCAAACGTATTGAAACGAAACGGAACGAAACAAAAAGAAACTTCCTCGTGCTCCCGCACCCCCGTTAGCCCGAAAAACAAAAGCGCTGAAAGCCCATCAATAGCCTGTGTGACCTTTATTAGCCGTGCACTTAAATATTAAGGTAGGTCATGGGTCTTTTTTCGCTTTGGTGGTTTCTCTTCCGGTTTTTTAATATAGTGCATGGCCAAGCTTTCTTGTCCATTGAACGATGCGATAAAGCGAGCAACTGATTGTAACTAACATTTTATAATTTTACTTGCTAATTTGATGATATTTACAGAAAAAATTCGGCAGGCCAACAACAAGAATTGCTCACGCTCAAAGTTGTCACGTCTGTGTTATGTAATATTGTTCCACATGATTTAGCACAAAAAATTATTTTGTCCTTGCCTGTGAGAAACTGCTCGATTTTTCCACAAGCATGTGTTGAAGATCTAATTTTTCTATTGAAGTGGTTGATGCTTATGTTTCATTTTTGTGTTTCAACAGTTTCAACAGTGGAGTGCGTGATTAATAAAACGAAACCCTGTCCTTTATGCAATTTTTTGTTTATTTAATTAGCTTCGTCTGTGGCATGCAAGATGTTTGTCAGCACCATATTTGGCGACTTGCTCGCAATTGTAACCACTCGATCAAAATTTGGTGAAAACGAAAGTTTAAAATAAGAACCCTTTTGTTCCAAAACCTATTTCAGTGGTTTTGAAAGAAATTTTTACAGTGAGGACACTCAAACCGTGAACACTTGATATTTGTTTGGACATTTTTTTAGTGACTATAGAATCCGGATTTGACCTTTTGATAGGAGTATTTAATGTTTTTTACACTTACAAAATGCAAAACATGTAACACTATACATCATAAGAAGTGCCATTATTTCTTAATTGTCAAAAAAAAAATGTACAGAAAAATGTCAAGTGTTCACGGTTCGAGTGTCCTTACTGTAAGCGCGGTTTTAACATGCATGTATGTGGTTAATTTACAACAGGATTTCATGACATCACAAGTTCGCCAAAAAGAGTATGTGACAGCTAAATTTAGTAACCCGCTTCTCCGCCCGGGTCCCGTGAAATGAATATTGAACGAGAGAGATTTAAGATGAAACTGTTTGGCAATTATGCGAATTCCCTGGAACTGTAAAAAGTATACAACGCTGCTTTCAAAACGTCATGGATTAGTAAAGATTGTCATTCAGCAATGGTTCCCTTGGCCAGATGTCGCACAAACTTACACTCAAGTTTTAATTAAACATCCTATCAATGGTTTCGTCCACTTTCTGAAAATTTTAACTTTCTTGCAAATAATAAGTTGCAATAATGAAGGCTTCCTGATTTACCCTTACTTTCTTTAATAAAAGCTAGATAAACTTTGAAGTTTGATATTTTGATAATTTGTAACAGTGATAAATACATTTACTGTGAAGTCAAACTTGTTTATTGTCAGTAAGGAGACAAGAATAATCATCACTGAGATTCTGTGTATGCCATAAAACAACAGTAAAATGCTAAATTCTATGACTATTATTTTCATGGTTAAGTATTAGCTAATTAAACCATGAAATAAAACATTAATTAACTAATTAATTAATTATTCATTAATTAATCAATTTGGGCGACCAACCTGGAAGGCTGGGCGACCTACTTGTCATGGTTAGGCGCCCAAAGGGCACCCTGAAAATTTTCCTAGAGCACAGCCTTGAGTGTCAAAAAATATGACTGCGTAATATTATCTGCAGACCGCTTAGGGAGTGCTCACATCCTGTTCGCTTATCCGACGAATTTCACTGCAAGCATTGAGAAAAAATTACATCACTTATTTGTAATTAAGACTTAAATCGTGTAACAATGTGAAATCGGTAATTGTATAAAATGCTACCTTCCGCTTTCCTTCCCGCAGCTTCAAAAATGAAGGTCCAAACAATTTTATAAAATTCATTAATAATTCATGAAGAAGCCAATCCAAAAATGCAATTTGAGTCACGTGAATATTACTGTAAACCCAATACAAATTTCTCTCAAATAAGTATTCTGTATGAAATTCATACAGAATACTAATAGATCTATTAGTATTCTGTATATTTCATACGGAATACTAATAGATCTATTAGTATTCTGTATGAATTTCATACAGAATACTAATAGATTAATTAACATTCTGTATCAAAACAAAATATCTACATGAGTGCTGTTTTAAAAAGACAAGTCATGCATTTACCTTCGGTCACCCTTCGCTAACATGTTCACTCCATCCTCACCGTTCACGTTACAGACATGCCTATTAATCCCACAGATGATTTGATACAGTGATCTTGGAGGGTACCGACCACCTGAAAGATTTCCAATTTCTCCAACGAACTTCGTCATCCAGAAGTTTAAAGACAGAAGAGACATTTGCACGATGTCAACAGTTAAATCCTGCACTTCGTCCACCTTCCCATACTCAAAGCCCAGCGACTCATTTGCCGCTACTTTAACCTGCGATCAGGCGTCCTTTTTTTTTCGTGGCGGGAAGGAACGCCTGATACAATTACTTGACTATTCGTCTGCCGCCCCCTAATTAAAATATCTGTCAGCGAGAATGTCGGCGACGCCATCAGATAATGAATCAATCGGAATTACCTGAAGTCGCTTCGTGGGCGGGAATTACACAAGGCACGAACAGCGTGAATTTGCATACAGTATACGAGCAAAATATGGTTAATTTTGTAAAACGCATCCTCCTGTTTCGTTAGTAAATGAGTAAGTTTCAGGAGTAGAATGGGAAATGCTATCCTCGTGCGTCTAGTGTGTCAATTGGTAAAGATACTGTTCCTCTTTGTAAGGCAACAAAAAGCAACGGTGGTTTTTGATGTGGCGTTGGCTGTACTGCCCATATGAAACAAAGCTTTTGGAATTAACTGATATATAACGCTCTTGTCGAATTCCATCGGTTGCACGGCCAAACCATATCTCCCATGGCATACGATTTTATGAAAGCATTATATTTGTTCATCTTTGAGAGTTACTCAGTTTTGTGAACAAAACTCTTAAGAGAAGCATTTAAAGCTGACAAAAACTCGCGCTCTTCGCTTGCCTCGTCAGACGCCATCAGCTCGCGCCATTTCTTTCACCGGAAACCACACTGCCACACAGGTAACCAATCATGGCTTAGTTCTAATTACCTATTTGTTTCTTGACCAATCAGAGAAAAGTCCAGATTCTGGACTAGCAAGTCAGTAATAGTCAAGTAATTGTATCAGGCGTACCTTCCCGCCGCGACAGAAAATATAAGGGACGCCTGATGGCAGGTTACCGCTACTTTATTTCAGCGAGCACCTTGCCACTCCTCGAATATCTTTAAGCTCCATTTTGTACTATTTCTTGTATTTTGAGGAGTAGTCTCTTGCAACCAAGCTGCTTCTTCGTCTGCATTTTTCGGCCTTCGAAAACGTGATCCAACCATATTGGCAATCACTTGCGAATGAGTTCCGTAATCAGTTCATCCCGAGGAAATTCCCTTCGGCGGGCAAATGTAAGCGTGATTTTCATTTCATGAGCACAATACAATATTCGCACCTCTATTGTACCGGATACTAAAATGTGCGAATTCCCTTCGGGGGGCAAATAAAAGGGTGCTTTTCATTTCATAAGTACAATACAATATTCGCGCCTCTATTGTACCGGATACTAAAATGTGTGAATTCCCTTCGGGGGGCAAATAAAAGCATGCTTTTCATTTCATAAGTACAATACAATATTTGCGGCTGTATTGTATCGGATATAAAATGTCTCGCCTGCGGCTCGACATTGTATAAATTAGGAAACTAGAGTCTGTGGCATGTTTTAAAAAGACCATGTTTGCTAAGATTTTTAAGGAACAACAATGTTTGCATCATTTTATCATTTAATTATATTTCTTAAAATTGAATCTTGTCTTTTTTAATGTTTATATATTTTAGCTTACAATATTTTTAGGTTGTATATAGTTGTGTATTTTATGAGGGCCACAAGTTTATTAGCCTTTGGCTATTAAGTGCTACCCTCTTTAAATAAAGGTTTTACTTACTTACTTACTTACTTACTATCCGATACAATACGGTCGCTCATATTGTATTTGGCACGTACGATTTTCAATCGCCAGATAGAATTGATGCCAGTGTTTTGGAGGTCATCACGTCTTGAAAACTGCTATGCATACTGCACTCTTATAAACATGAAGCATTCCAGAAAGTAAATTACAAACTGGATTTAATAAAGCAACCATACCTTGACAAAATACATTCTCGCTAACGGCAACTGTAGACGGGCTTTAAAGACATTAAACACTCGTGGAACCCTGTGCTTAGGTAATGAATTTACCATCCAAAGCAGTCCTTAAATTTTCTTTCCTGCTTTTCATTTTCCTCCTCCTCCACTTCGTATCTAGCTTTCCATTCCTAATATACAAGCAGCTCGTCCGCAAAGGGGTCTTCCCTGTGGTTGCTTGAAATATTGTAAAGTGCTCTCATTGAAAGCTCCAAGCAGTGATTTCACACGGTTGTCGAACATGCTGGATCGAAATTTATTTCGGAGTCTTTCGAATTGAAACTTAACTCTGAATCCAGTGATGTAAAAGAAATGATTCTTAAACAAAATTCGGATGTTTTAGTCCGAAGATATATTGGAAATATTAATTTTGCTTTCCATTTTCTCGAGCAAACACAGAGCACAGACTGAGGCGCCATTGTGTTTGGTTCCTGGGTAGATGTCATCAGCAACCGCCACCCCAGACTCCCAAAACTTGGTGGTGCAACACTTCAACCGCGACTTTGAGAGGGCATAGAAAATTGAGGATTCAAGCAAATTCAAAAATCTTTGCGCCCAAATGCTTCGAATAACAAGTAGATTTGATTTAGCGAAAAAAATTTTTTGGGGTTAGGTGCACTTTAAACTATAAACAATGATAGAAGGGCTGCCTTTTTCACAAAAAAATGCTGTATTAATATTTCTATTGCTGGTGAAGTTAATCAGTCTGAGCTGTAACAAAGAGAACTGTCAATTGCTGGTTTTAGAGGTGAGATCTTGCATTTGACCATTTGAAAATGTTCCTGATAGATGTCTCAGAGAGACAACAGGCAAAAATTGTATGGAACTCTGCATAGTTCTTGACATTAAGATCAACCCACCAGGTTATAGCATTCTGCAACAATCTAAAAAGGCTTTCGCACCAGGCGAGTAGCATTCCACCCTTCTGTTCATTTGAGCTCATTTATGTTCAAGCAAGTAAAACAATGTGTATTTCTTGCATTGTAATGTTTCAGCTGGACCTCTGCACCAGAAAGTATTTGACAAACTTAATTAACCTTAACTTTCATTTTATTTTATTTTCATAAAGAATACATAATTTGGTGAAGGTTAAAAAAGAATCCCCACAAAACCATGAATGTTTGAAGTTGTGATGTTCTTGTTCATGGCCACATGACAGGAGCTGTGATATATTTGTGATGTCAGCCAGGGAAGCTAAGTTTCTTGGCTATTGAGACCATCGTGTGATTAACTAAGTTGCATCTGAAATTTCTGCCAAGTGATGGTAAACTTAAAGGATGTCCAAACAAACATAAATGAAACCCATCAACAAAGTCATAGTAAATGAAGCATTGGAAATATTTTTACAAAAAAACATACCTCAAAAATACAAACAATGTGTTTTGCACTAGGCAAACACATTAAGACAAGTGTCCAGGAGGATCTTATCCCATTTAAAATATAAGATTCATGGGCTGGGCTGTCATACATGTAGCTGCATAGGACCAACTTTATAATTATGATGGTTATAATTTGTAAACTGATTTACTGGAAAGAATGAAAAGCAACTACACAATTAAACCCACCTGTTTTAAAAGTAATGATCGTACTCCACTAGGTCCTGTTGTTGCTAAAAAATTAAAAGTAAAACCAGTATCACAAAAGGGTACACAGTCAGACAGTGTACATCATTATTCATAACATTTTCACCAAATGAATCATGTTACGTTAACTACAGTTAAAGAACAGTGATGTAGCTGTAATTGAAGGGTTCGGTGGAAAAAGGGGATTAAGGTTTTTACTCAAAAGTGAACTTTGTCAAAAACGCTCCAAATTTTGCATGCAGTTTTGTTTAGGTGCCTGAAACAATGTTCCGTGTGTTTTCTTGCTGAAGTAATGTTTTTGAAATAATGTATGCGAAAAAAAACATTTTGCCAAGGGCATCCCCTGGGGACCTTTTGTTGAATGAAAAACAAAAGAAACCTTTTGTTTCGCTAAGCGATGAAGTCACTCTAATACCTTAATTGCTTACTACTGATTCGTTAGCACAAGTGGATAAGGCACTGAACGGGCCAGATTCGAATTTGTTTTGCTGTGACACCGGTTCGATATGAGGTCGGTTGACTTTTTTTTTCGCTCTATTCCTTTACATGTACTTCTTTCAAAAATCAAGATATCTATTTAACCCATTGTCTCCCGTGCCGGCCGTAACCGGCCGTGCGAAAACCCACCCCCAATTTCCCGTGCCGGCCGTAACCGGCCGTAAAAAGGCATGTGAGGACAATTGCCTCTCTTACCCTCCCTGAAGATATTTTGGTCCTCCTATTGTTCTATTGTTGTTAAGGACAAATAAACCAATGAGAATGGACCTTCTGAGCATATTTTTAGAGGACTTTAGGGGTCCTAGAAAGATGGTTTTTCGTCTTAAAATCATGCGCTCGAAAAGCGCAGGTAATCATGGCGCGTTGCAGGACAAATCTACAAACTTCCAGGGTCTTGTTTTCATTCCTAAAACGGAGAAATTGCTTCTTTGGCATTTAAAATGAAAAGGAAAAACATAAATCGATGTTTAGGTGGTCTCAGAATGGAAGACCAAGGTGAATGGAGCCCTCAAACCTTTCTGGAGAAAAATTTTTCCTTCCTTCAACCGCGGCGAAAACAAGACGATCGGTGCGCTTTCAAGTGAGTTTTGAATACAGATCGCGGATTTAAAGCAGCTGCCTGGACTTAAGAAAACAAAAATGGTAATGTAGAGTATTAGTTCTAAGTCTAATTTAGCGTTTAGCACGATTGGCAAAGCCACAGCCGATAAAATAACTTCAAAACTTGTAGGGAAAAACTCACGCTTTCGCTTTAGCGTGAATAATTAATTCGAACATGCGGTCATGCGGTAAATCACGTCCGTGAAATTTTGAACATTTTTGTGCTTTTAGATAAGTTTTTTTGCCTTATGTTGAATGAAAATTTATTGTTATTGAACTCCCTGTCACGTTTCTTTCATTTGGTTGCCTTTATTTGGGAATTTTAGGTTTTAAAAGTGAACAGTATTTTGTCACGCTGAATTTCTGCATATTTAATTTACGGCGACTGCCGTGGTTTGTTTGTCTTGTGTATTCGCTTCCCTGAAATTTATTTTAATGAGTCTTGTTCAGCTTCTACAGAACTTTTGAGGAAAGAACTAGGTGGGCACTAAATTTACACAGTTGAAAAACGATTTATCTCAAAATAATTGGCTTGTTTTTGTCGTGTTTTTGATGTACGACTTTCATCTTTCTTTGGCCGCACTGTATAATTTCGTCGGGCGGCGAAAAAATTATCTGAATTTCTTCTTTTAAATTGGTTTTTACTTGTGTTTTTCACCTTTATGGTCTGGTGTTTTCTTAAATGTTATCCGTTACAGTAAAAGAATGAAAATTCTGTTTTATTCGGTTTCGTTTTGTCCTCTAAAGTCAAAAATTAACTCATTTTTGCATATTCAATTTTCTCGGCTTTTGTCGTGCGGCAAAGGAAAAAATATAATTTCTTGTTTTCTTACAAGTTAAACACATCAAGTTGAGTCCTTCCTGTTGATATTTTTTAATATTTTGGCTGTTCATTTATTGAACTTTAAATAAACGAAGTCTTGAAACCTGATCTTGTGTCTGTGGTTACTGCGCATATGGTTTATTTTTTTGCTTTCGCTCGCTCTGAAATATTCCAAAAAACGCCAGGAAATTAGGGGTGGGTCGCGGACAGTTTGATGCGGGGGTCAATGGGTTAAAAAAGTTGCTTATGTAGCAGAAAAAAGCTGGAGACATTTTTTACACAGGTTATGGTGACGAAACACAACACATGAATTTTGATCGAGCGTCAAAGCAAATGCCATTCAGACAGAAAAGAGATGCAATGCATTAGAGCTCTTTTGACTAATACCTTAAGCATTGTTTTTAAGTACCTTGTAGCCTGCCTGGTGGTTGATAGGCATCATAAAGCCTTGATAAACCTGTAAGTCACCAACACGTTTTAAAGAAGCAAAATGTGTTCTGCAACTTCCAATGCAACTGATATAATAGCAAGTTATTGGCCTTTGAAGTCAGGTCGATCCAGGCAGCAAAGTCCAAGAACAGTTCTTGCTCAAGAAAAAAAACCCTGTCATGAGTTGTGGCCCATTTGCCAAGCATTGCTAGCTTCAAAGTTTGGAAAGTGAGATCAGCTTTTAGACTTACAAAATTTGTCTTGCATCATCTGCCATGCCTACCTGCACACAAGGTGTAAAACAACTTTCCCAGCATGGATTTCGATCATGCTCAGCAGGACAAGACAAGACAAAGACAAGACTTATTAAATCCGGCACACTTAAACTAATTATGGAGCGTGTTTTTTCCTTTTTATTCCAACATAATAATGGCTGACAAGAAGCAATTGATTGAAACATAGATCTGTGATCCAAGTTGCATTGATTTTACTTCAAAGTGGCAAGATTTGTAGTGTTTTAAACTTCTGGGATCAGGGGCCATGCAGATGTAAGGAGACCTGTACGTAGCACAGAAGGGTTAATCTGTTAATCTGCCAGCCCTACATTTTTTTTTAGCTTATACGTTGCAGGCAGTTAACATTTTGTTGTCTTCTAAGTGAAATAGAGATCCTTGCTGTCACGCTTTTAAGTGAAATGACCATTTTAACCTATTTAAGCCTGGAATTTAAGTGAAATCAACATCCTTGCTGTCACTCCTTAATGGAAAATCAACATTTTAACCTACCTAAGCCTGAAATCAGCGTTTTTGAGCTTACACGTTGCGTGAAATCAACATCTTAACCTATCTAGGCCTGAAATCGATGTTTTTGAACTTACACGCTGCATGAAAGGAACATTTCCCTACAGTTGTATTTTTTAAGCGAAATCAACATCTTTGCATGCTGTCACGCGTTAAAATGAAATCAACATTTTAACCTATCTAGGCCTGAAATCGATGTTTTTGAACTTACACGCTGCATGAAAGGAACATTTCCCTACAGTTGTATTTTTTAAGCGAAATCAACATCTTTGCATGCTGTCACGCGTGAAAATGAAATCAACATTTTAACCTATCTAGGCCTGAAATTGAGCTTACGCGCTGCATGAAATGGACACTTTGCTTGTTTTTAAGTGAAATCAACATCCTTGCTGTCATGCACGCCTTGAAGTGAAATCAACATTTTAACCTATTTGGGCCTGAAATCGACGTTTTTGAGCTTACGCACTGTGTGAAATGGACATTTTGCTTGTGTTTAAGTGAAATCAACATCCTTACTGTCACGCCTTAATGTGAAATCAACATTTTAACCTATTTAGGCCTGAAATCGCCATTTTTGAGCTTATGCGCTGTGTGAAATGGGCATTTTCCTCATTTTTAGGTGGAATCAATTTCCCATCCTTGCTGTCATGCTTTAACATGAAATCAACATTTAAACCTATTTAGGCCTGAAATCTCCGTTTTTGGGCTTACGCACTGCGTGAAATGGACATTTTGCTTGATTCTAAGTGAAATCAATCTCCTTGCTGTCACACTTTAACGTAAAATCGTGTCAAGTTAACATTTGGCCGTGATTTGAGTGAAATTAACGTCTTTGTAGTCACGGGATAACGTGAAATCAGAATTTTAACTGTTTTAAAAACCTGAAATCAACATTTTGTAAGCTAGGTTACACGTTGCGAAAGATCAATATTTTGCTGGATGTTAAGTGAAATTACTGTCTTTGTGGTCACATGCCGACGTGACATCACAAACACAGGTTTTTTTGCATACGTAATATGTGACCTTTCATGCGAAAACATACCCTAACGGTTTTCCGTTAAATGGCCAAGACGAATGGCTATCGAACGGTCTACGAACCGTTGACCATTAACCGTTTTATTGAACGGCTAAACGGTTTGTTAAGTATTCTGAACGGGCAACCTAACCATTCCAACGGTTCATGAAATTTTTCGAACAGTTCCCCAAAACGTTCAAACGGTTCATGAATTTTCTCGAACAGTTTGCCAAAACGTTTGAACAGCTTATGAAATTTTCCAAATGGTTTGGCAAAACGTTTGAACGGTTTTTGAAATTTCCGATCGAAATCATTTTTCATGGGAGCTTTCAGCTGTTCATGGCTATCTCTGTTTGGAATACTTACAGTACAGCCCAAAAATAATGCAGAAGCAACAACTTCTTTTTGCGTCCACAATAAGAAGCCTTCTTGCAGCTGATTGTGGGTCGCTTGATCTTGAGTCGTGGAAACTGCAAGAACTTCTTTGCGGTTGCATGATATTAAAAGTCGATCAGGTCGATCAATGAAAGCTATCATATTCCGAGTTTTTTCGATCACTTTGCAAATTCACTGACGAACTACCATTTCTTTGACATTGCTTGATTGTAAGCTACCAATAATGGGAAGAAATCAAAACAGTCGCTTGAAGTTCCTAGTTTAACACGTGAACTTTATGTTTTTACAAGGACAGAGCTGTGTTTCGGCACGTGTCAGCAAGTCATTTACGAAATGTTTATTACTGAGAAATTTGTCAGTTCTGCAAACCAGGAACTGAAGATCTGGTCGTACCAGCACCGTGAAATCCCGCTTTGCTGTCAACTGGCTTGACTGAAGAAAACAAAAACAGCCCACCCAGCATAGCACTACGCAGGGAAAAATCTTTTAAGTCGAGCATGCGACATTGCATTAAAGGTATTACAAAACGGCTCCTTTAGGAGCCACCACTTCTAATAAAAGTTATCACCAATGAATGAATTTAAAAGTACATGCTATGTAATAGTCTGATTGTTTAGTTTAATTTTTTAGATGTTTTACTGAAAAATTTCCATTTTGGATTTTGGAAAAAAAGTTTCCTTGAGCCGATCAACTTGTTTCCAATAATTTGTTTCTCTGAAAACCAAAAAAAACCAAACTGTGCCAAGCAAAAGTAAAATTATCACTCTACTTTGCCGCACTTTCAAAACAAAAAGCTGACGCATACGGAAACACACAACTTTGTCTCTCAAGGCTAATTTTTTTTGTAAGCGGTGCAAGAAAATAACTTCAATAAAATGCTCTTCTTTATTTGAATATCATTTGACCGGTCGAATCACCAAACTGTGCCAAGCAAAAGTAAAATTATCATTTTTTTTTTCACTGTACTTTACGGCGCTTTCAAAACAAAAAGCCGCGCATGCAAAAACACAAAACTTTGTCTCCCTAAGCTAATTTTTTTTGGAAGCCGCGCAAGAAAATAACTTCAGTAAAATACTCTTCTTTAAATGAAGACCATTTGACCGGTCGAATCACCAAACTATGCCAAGCAAAAGAAAAATTATCACTGTACTTTGCGGTGCTTTTAAAACAAAAAGCCGGCGCATGCAAAAACACAAAACTTTGTCTCCTTAAACTAATTTTTTCTGCACACTAATTCAACCGGCGAAATGATAATTTTATTAAATTAGAGATACTACATCATACTCAGTTAAACAGACAAAATTTTTAATAAAGAAACAACCGGGTATAATTACACAAAAATATTTTACAGCGATCGCTCATTCGAGTCATTTGGTGTTAACTTCTGGATAACACGGCACTTACTATTAATTTTACTCTTAATGGCCTTCCATACTTTTTCCTTTTCCTTGTCTGGACCAACTGGAAACTTAGTAAAGAGTAACACTTTTAATGAGTTCAGTTTATTACTGTCAAGGCAGCCTTTTCCATGCGATCCATCAGTGTTGTTTGCCGCCAGCTCCTCAGTTGTGAAGAATCAGAAAATTAGCTTTAGTGCACATAGGTGCCACTTTTTATCTTGGCTCAAAGCCTGCTGAACTGCCCTGATTTTTGTTGGTGTTACAAAAGTGCCAATAAGTTCCTTGCCGTCTTCCAATGGAGAATCTGCAGCAGTACTGGTGGGATGTGCAGATCTGACTTCCATTGCTGCTGCGGCGTTGGGTGCAGGTCTGACCTCTGCAGGTTGGACTTCCTGGATCAGGCTGTTTAGGACATCTGCGCTAATTGTGCTTCGCGTTTGTTGGTGTCCTTCAATTGCCTCAGTGTCATAACTCTCACTGGCCAACACATTTTCAGGTACTGTGGTATCGAGCTGAAAACAAGAAGTAAAACAAAACTATGTTTTCAGTACCATTATCATTCAGTTGCCACTTATCATGTCTACTGTTCCTAAATATGGTTGACGAATTTCTTAAAACAACAGCAAAATCAATAGCCTTTTTTAACATGCTCAATACAGGAGCTTGTTAAGCTTGATCGTAAAAAAAACATGCGTAAAGTAAGTCTCCTTAAATAGAACACCTGCTTAAGAATTTTGTAGACTGTTACATGTTGATATAATTTTTGTACAGTTTGTTTGACTCCTTTTATTAAAAAGAAAATAACTATTTGGGTGAAATCCAGTTATGTTCTCAAAAACAACATAAATACGTACCATGGACAAATTACTCAGGGGTTGTCCCTCCAGAACGTCGAGGTGTGCTGCGATGTTAGCTACGTGAGCACCAACGTTGTCTTCCAATGTTGAGATCTTCTCTAATAGTTTGCCTTCCATTTGTGACATGTACGTCTCTATTTTCTCCAGCATCTGCAAAAGTATAATTGCGGGTCAGTTTTCACTTTGTATTTGTTTTGCTATACCAAACCTGAAGAAAAATGCCATCGCTGAGATTTGTAAAAACTTCTAGTTAATAATAAACTACGGTTTAATAGATGGTGCCCGCAAGTGGGATTGAAATTACCTTAATAAACTTTTCCTGCATTTGCATTTGGCAGGAGAGAATCTTACTGCTAGCCTCTTCCATTGCATCCAGTCTGGTTACCAGGTGATGGCACTCTTCTGCCTTGGCAGAAAGCTGCTGGCGGAGTTCAGTTACGACTTCGTCTTTGCGGGAAGGATTTGCGCTGTTGCATGTTACTTTGTTAGGCACTTGATCCGTGGTCTGTGCTGCTTTGGCCCCTTTCGATTGTCGCATTGCCTTGCAACTAAGGACTTGCTGCCTTTGACCTGCCAAAAACTGCTCGTATGGATGGTCATCGCCTTCTGAAGTACTGGCCTCTGGACACTGCACTTCAGTAGGCTAAGGGTAAAAGGAAAAAAATGTTTGGTATTTCAGAATGGAATAATAGAATGGGTATAAATGCATTGTCATCTTAAACCCTACCTAATTTTAAATGAACTTTGCTTTCAATAAAAAAGAACTCCACAAAAATAAAATCAATAAGAAGCAGCTTCTTGTTGCGAATGTGGCCATAAGTTGTTCTTCTGGTGGATCAATTCAAGAGACGGATTGCCAACATCAGCGACACGACCATCTTTATTTTTACCAAAACGCGAGTCACATGTTTTACAACAGAGGATGGTGCAATACCTCGAGCCTCGACTTGGTGTCAGGCTTAATACATAATAACACCTAAATTGAATGCCTAGAAACCATGACAATACCCCTAGGTCTTTCATTTTAAGTCTCTTCATTAGGGACTCTTTTACCCCTTTCAATACAGCTATGTTGCTACTTGAAATGATAATTTCATCAACCCACACAATTGCAATAACTCCAAATCTGTCTTCATCCCTTCACCTATACCCTCTAGTTTGAACACATCATTCATATTGCAATGCCCTAGTATTCTGTGCCATGTCTCAGCAGTGTGTGCTCCACTGCTAGAAATTGTGCTGTTGAGATAATACAGCTTTCCTTGTTTGTTTATGGCAAATTTTGTGCCATCTGGTGCACTCAGCTCCACAGAATTTGGTGTCAAATTTATGGCACTTCCCTTGTTGATTGCTGATTGGACAGAAAAAATATTCTGTCTATAGCTAGGGATATACAAAGCACCTTCAAGAAACAACACCACACGCCCGACTACCATCTGCTAATTCTATATAATGATTCTCCGGTTTGAAATCTTCGTCAAATTTCAGGAACTTAGATTGGTCAATAAGAATGTGAGCAGTAGCTCCAGTGTCGACTAGCAAAGAGTTTTCTCTTATCGAGTCAAAATTATCTACAGTCACTTTAAAAGCAAATGAAGCATCCCTTTTCACCGAGTCTTTCTTGTGACAAACATCGGTATTGTGAGTTTTCAACTTGCAGTGGCTACACCATCTGTTTCCTTTCTTCTTCTTCTTGTCCTTCGAGCGACATTCTGGTGACTTGTGTCCTGGTTGACTGCAGGAATAACACCTTACGGAACCATTTGCCACTGGGCTTTTCAATTTGCAGTTCAAAACGTGTCCTCGTCAGCTGGAGGTGGCGTACAGGATTTTTCGGTCTCCTCGTAACTCCTTAGTGCGACCTTAGATTCTTTAAACTTCATCTTATCGTCTTTCTCGTCGCGCTGCGACACGATCGCTGAAAATGTTTTGTATTCCGTATGTAGACCTTTCAACACCATAGCTATCAGCAGGCTGTCACTGACTGTTTCACCAGCGGATTTTAGCGATGCAGCTGCGGTTTCGGCGTGTAGAACATCAGTAATGCACTGATCATGACCTTTCTGCAATGAAGTAAGCTCCGTGTACAGGGCAAGAACATGTGGTCTATTTTTACCCATGTAGTGATTCCTCAGTATTTTCAGAACTTTCCTACCATTGTCTTTGGCGTCCCTCATAACTAAGGATAGGCTCCGATCATCTAAACACTGGATAAGTTGGGCAAAAGCATCAATGTTCTTCTCCACATCTCCTTCTTTTGGCTCCTCTTCTGCCAAGATAACATTGTACAATTTGTGGAGTCTCAAATATCCAAGGAACTTTATTTCCCACAGCTCATATTTGGCTTCATCACCATCGAACAATAGCCTTCGACTAGGCCCATAACCTGTTGTGAGCGTGGCCATGAGTTGTTCTTCTGGTGGACCAATTCAAGAGACGGATTGCCAACATCAGCAACACAACCATCTTTATTTTTACCAAAATGCGAGTCACATGTTTTACAACAGAGGATGGTGCAATACCTTGAGCCTCGACTTGGTGTCAGGCTTAATTACATAACCTCTGGTACATATGTGTTTGTATCTTAACACTTCTTTATGAATGAATCTTCGCACTGTGCCAAATAGAAGTAAAATTAAAATTTATTTTTACTACAGCTGGTCAGTACAATGAGCTGGTGCATGCCGTAGCACGGAATTGACTTGCTGAAATAAGACTCTTACTAGACAGCCCAAGATAAAAATGTGAATGAAATACTCCTTCTTTAAAAGAAGATCATTCAACCAGTTGTATCACCCAAATGTGCCAAACAAAAGTAAAATTATCATCCCTTTTCACTGTACTTCGCGACGCTTCAAAACAAAAAGCTGACGGGTGCTGACAAAACTTTGCCTTCCTAAAATAAATTTTTTTAAGCGGTGCAAGAAAACAACTTCAGTAAAATAATTATTTTTACAAAGACCACGTCATCAGTTGATTCACCAAACTGTGCCAAATAGAAGTAAAGTTATCATTTCTTTTCACTGTACTTCACGACGCTTCCAAGCCAAAAAATGCCTGTGCATGCCGAAACACAAAACCTTGACTTCCTTAAATAAGATTTTTTAAGCGGCGAGAGAAAAGCTAAATAAATAAATAAATAAAAATAACTTCAAAAAATAATCGTCTTTAAATTAAGATCATTTCACCAGTCAAATCACCAAACTGTGCAAAACAGAAGTAAAGTGATTGTAACTTTGACTTAGAGACACTTTCAAAACAAAACGCTGACGCGTACTGAAACGTTTGGTCAGTCATCAAACACTTGTTAAAAAAATATTCAGAGACAAAACTGTAAATCATTCAGCAAAACTAAAGCTTTGGTGTCGTAGGCTCCAGTAATAGCAAACAGGAAATAACTGCATACCTTATTTTGTCGAAATTTTTTGGTTGGTGGCTCTGTTTTTTTTTTTATTTCTGCTGCCTCCTGCTCTTCGTCCTTGTTCTCCATCTCCTCTCCAGTATCCATAGCCAAAGGAAAGTTCTTCGTGTACCATTCCAGGTCTTTGGCGGCCAAGACATATTTATCATCTATAATATATTAATTATATCAGACGGAGTTAAAATGTCATAAAGATCACTTTGAACTGAAAGGTTCAAGTAAACTGATCGATTCCAATTGAAACTTACCGCTAACAGCAAGGATCTCACCTTGGACCTTCTTTCCTTCCCAAATTACAGTCACATTCTTACCCTCGACAAGATTGAGGTCTTTCTCTACAATCCATCGAGTTGGTGCAATGCCCGTTTTCTTTTCTTTTCCTTTTTTTTAGTTTTGTGATATGTAAGTGTAATGTAGTTGGTTTTTTTTTCTTTTCTTTTTTTTCACTGTTTTTTTTGTTTTGGAATAATGTACTGTAATTATGTCTTTTTTAATGCAAATGCAAATAAAAAAATATTTAAAAAAAGCAATGCCCGTTTTCTGCTCTGCCGCGAAGAAAAACAAGGACTTCAAAGAACATTTAGAAGTTTTCTTAGTCAATTGCCTGAGTGACATTTTGCCTAATGTAAACAAAGCAGTGGCAACTGAGTAGCAGAATTAATGATATGATCAACCTTCGATAATAAAGTTCCTTTTATACACAACAATAAAGCTCGTACGGATCCAAGTTTCCAATGTTTTCATTGGATAATAAAGTGCTATTGTTTTAGTGTTGCTCGAGTGCAAGTGTCATTGGATGAATGAAGTGTAATTGTCTTCAGCATCACACTTGCACTGTCGCAAGCAGTATTAATTTTGCAAAATCAATGGCAAAGGGAAGGGAATTAATGTCAATAGACAAACTGACAAGCCCGCATCCGTAAAGGAAAGTGCTTGTTGAGTATACCCATACATTCAAATAAGGAGAACAGGTGTAAGAATAGTGAAATAAAATACGCAAAAATCAATTCTTTAGGAAAATTTGAAGTTAACCCATTGACTCCTGTGCCGGCCGTAATTGGCCGTGCAACCTGCGATCCGGAGCGTTTTGTTTTTTTTTTGAAAGGAAGAAGGGAAAAAAACAATTCCCTGCATCTAAATACAGGGAAGGAGGGTATGATTGCAGGTTATCGGCTGTGCGAAATTCCTGTGCCGGCCGTGGAAAAAGCATGTGAGGACAATTGCCTTTCCTACCCTCCCTGAAGACCCTTTGGTTCTCCTATTGTTGTATTGTTGTTTAGGACAAATAAACCAATGAGAATGGACTTTCTGAGCATGTTTTTAGGACTTTAGGGGTCCTAGAAAGACGGGTTTTTTGTCTTAAAAATAATGTGCTCGAAAGGGGCAGGTAATCATGGCGCGTTGCGGCCCAAATCTGCAAAATTCCAGGGTCTTGTTTTCATTCCCAAAACAGACAAATTACTTCTTTGGTACTTCAGATGGAAAGGAAAAACACAAATCGATTTTTAGGTGGCCTCAGAATGGCAGATCAAGGTGAACGGAGCCCTCAAACCTTTCTGGTGGATAATTCTTCCTTCCTTTAACCGCGGTGAAAACAAGACGATCAGTGCGCTTTCAAGTGAGTTTTGAATACAGATCGCAGATTTAAAGGAGCTGCCTGGACTTTAAAAAACAAAAATGGTAATGTACAGTATTAGCTTGAAGTTGAATTCAGCTCTTAACACGATAGGCAAAGCCATGGCCGATAAAATAACTGCAAAACTTGTAGGGAAAAACTCGCGCTTTTGCTTTGGCGTGAATAATTAATTCGAACATGCGGTCATGCAGTGGGTGTAAAAACAAACAAACAAGCATGCAATTTATGAGCTAAAACAAATCGACCGTGGTTCTAAACATAGGAGCAGTTTAAACAACAGCAAGTTCTATTTCTTAACCACAAGAACAAACTGAAGATAAAAGTTATGATTTGGCACAATAGGTCTAAGGGAGATTGAGACAGAAATGAACAACTCAAGCAGTCGTGTCTTTTATTTCGTGAAGAAGAACTTTGAACAGACAAGTAATTTTAGCATACTATTTAGCAAACGGGTTTCTGAACTGATAGAATAGTTAGGTAGGTGATTTTATTGAACGACTGAATAAGCCAAAGGGAAATTGAAAGGGTTGCTGACTTTTTGTTTACGAACGGTTGACCAAGCTGTCCTAACGGCAGTTGCCTTTTTAATCTAACGGTTGAGCAAACCATTCGAATGGATAGAGAAATTTAGCAAACGGTTGACCAAACCGTTTGAACGGATGCAATTTGTTTTGGAATGGTTGAGTGAAGCTGTTTGAATGGATGCAAATTATTTTCAAACGGCTTGCGAACGGTCTAGAAACGGAAAACCGTTTGGAAATGGAAAACCGTTAGTGTACGTTTTCGCATGAAAGGTCACATATTTTGAAAACAAAGCAAACTTCAGCAAGAAAACACACGGAACATTGTTTCAGGGACCTAAACAAAACTGCACACAAAATCTGGAGTGTTTTTGACAAAGTTCAATTTTGAGTTAAACCCCTAACGCCTTTTTTCCACTGAACCCTTCAATAGCCCTTTCCCAGGATAATCCGCGCACAACGGAGACTGGGCTAAATTATTGCCAAAGCGAGGCTGTGGTAACTACAGATCTTCCAACGCACGCAAAATTAATGGCGGAGTTTGTCGATGCCAACAGCGATCAGTTTCATACAGCCTGGAAGAAGCTTGAACTACAGCAATGGGTAAAAAGTCATGGACTAAAAGTGTCAGGCACTAAAGAGGAGCTAGTGGCCAGAGTGGAGAATGTGAAACAAGCGGGAGTTGAGACAGTGGTGGAAAGAGCTGCACGTGAAAATAAGGAGATTACAAAGCGAGCTGCAGAAAAGCTGAGTACGCCTACAGAGACTGTCCCTGATCCAAAGAATCTAAGATCGTGGACTAAAGACTTACCAAGACTTCCTCATCTAACAAGTAAAGATATAATGAACTATCTCATCTTTGGAAGCTGTAAGTTCTACAAGAACAAGGACATGCAATGCCTCAAGCAGCTAAAAGCTTACAAATTTTTAAAAGATGGCCATGTCTAAGACATCAAGCTTGCGTTCATTAACGATAGAAGCAGTTACTGTTTTGTCAGAGCCAAAGTATTACCATCAATGAAAACTGATCGAGTGTACAACACCTGGATATGGTTAAAGACACTGCGAACGTTTTCTTAGCCGATTGTAATTACATAGCTGGGTAAGTTGCTTTGCAAGGAACTTTATTTAACATTGATTGTCGATGTCAAATGCCCTCCCTCAAAGGAATAAAGACTAAATGAGGCTATTAAATCAAATTAGAATATAGCCATATAGCTTTTTTATCATATTTTATAAACATAATCATACATCAAATTGTTCCCCATGATACACGTACAACTTTACTTCATATTTTTAAAACACTTCCGCACATCAAAAGTCCATATTTGACAATAAAATATTTTAAAATTTAACATTTAAAAAATCATCAAGCTGATGTGAGCTGTTTTCCATTGTGATGTATAACCTGTATCAACCTACCGGCAATCCACAGAAGTCTTATTAATTTTACTCATTTTTTCTTTTCTTTATGTGTGGTTAAAAAGTGATTTGGTGAAGGCCCTTGTCTAGCTGTTTCTTTTTAGAAAAGGTACATGTAAATAGTTTTAAGTTTTTAAAAAATGTTCTCTTTTTTTCACTGTAGGTTAGGAGAAGCTTGTAATCATACCGCAGCATTGTTGTTTGCAATTGAAGACTATGCAAAAGTGACAAATGAAGGGGAGATGTCTTGTACTTCACTGCCATGTGAATGGAACAAGACCCAAAAGAGAAAGCTTAGCCCCAAGCGAATAAGCAATTTGCAACCAGTGAAACATCAGTATGGCAAAAAGCCCACGCTGGCAGCCACACCTAAACCAGTGTTGTACAAGGCAGGTGCTCCAGTCAGTAACTCTTCCCTCCCTAATTTTTTGGATAACTTACAGTCAGTGAATCCTGACTGTGTAATTTTTACAGTAACAGAAAGGCAAAATGTTTTTGCATGTGATAGTGCCATTGCATGTGATGATAACATCAGGGCACATGAAGAGGTTGTAACATCAGAATTTGATGTTGAGGAATTTGCTCAACACTATGAACCCCAAAAATTTCCTCCCAGAAATTTAGAGTTATTAAGTGATAACCTTAATTATGCCTCAGATGAATTTCAAGAACAAAGACTGTCGTCGGTCGTCGGTTGTCAGTCGTCGGTCGTCAGTCGATGTGAGGACGCTAGTGGAAAAGGGGGATAAGTGACGATTTTGGCTGTTTTTTTTTCTTGCTAGAAATAAGCTGAATTTTTGCGTGTGGCCTTCATTCCATTTGAAAAACATCAGCCTGTATTTTTTTTCGCTGGTTTGCTCTTCGTTTTCGAGATATTACGTATGCAAACAACCCTCATTCTTTCCAAGCGGCATCTTTTGGAGACCTATTGTTAAACGAAAAACAAAAGAAACCTTTTTTTTCGCTTAAGGATGAACTGACTATATAACACGATAATTTCTCACTGCTGCTTCGTTAGCTCAAGCGGATAACGCGCCGAACGAAGTTGATTCGAATTTGTTTTGACATGACACGCGAGGGCTCGATTCGAAGTCGGTGAAATCTTTTTTTTCTTTTTTTTCTCGTTGTTTTTCTTCTTCTTTCAAAATCCTTCTTCGTGTCTTTGTAATTGATTTGGCGTTTTTATTGGTAGGTAGGCATGTTTTTTTAGCTGCTATTGTGACGTTTGCTTTTGGCGCGCAAAGCATCGATTACTTCGATAACACAAATTCAGAGCTTACCTGTTAATTAAGCAGAGGTTGCTCGTTGTTTCCACCGATATTCCAAGCTTATTCGAGGAATATTTGCGCCCGCCTGGTAGGAGATTTGGCATCATTAAGCCTTTGACCCTCGTTAAGTCACCTAGCATTCCTCAAAGAAACGAGGAGTGTTTTTGTTCCGAGATCATGGTTTAAGTCTGTCGTTAACTTAGCCATTGAAGAACAAGTGAGCCAGGCGGGAGAGTCTAGAAACGCTTCTTCTTCCAAAACAAAGCATCCGTCCTGGACTTATGGCTCATTTGCCAAACTTCGGCGTGTGTCAGTTTTGGAAATTAGAACTGCTTTCTAGACTCTTATTATTTTCTTGAAATCAGCCATCCAACAACCTTCGCTGCAAAAATTTCTGGGATATCCCATAATAATCTTTCATACGTAAAGCGCCGTGAGCATTGTGTGCGTGACTTATAGCTCGCCTTTTAGTGTGACTCAGACACGGCCGGGGACTGGCGAGAAAGGCCAGGCAGCAAAGTCCTTGAAATTTGACCTGTACCGAGTGTTAGCCGAGGGTGAAAAGTTGCCGGCTAAATTAAACAGATTGAAAGCCATTTTTACGGGCCAAACAGAAGCCAAAGACAAATCGCAGGTGGGTTAAATTGGCAAGCAAGCGTTCCGTGAGTGTGTATCGTGGATTTCCAAGCAGATGATTACTTTGAGTTGTGACAGGATCGAGCCCGCCGCGAAGAAAAAACTGAAGACAAAGAACGCCTGATCGCAGGTTAGGAAGAAGAAAACTTCAGCTCAAATGTAAGTTTTGCTTTGTATTTCAGCGTTCCTTTGCTGATAAATTTTCCGTTTCATATGCTTTCTTTCAGCATGAGCAGCATGTTAGCTTAAGGCTTCCTTTTTCAGTGTTGTCAGAAATAATCATTTCATGGAACGAGCAGTTTTTTACCAAAAAAATAATTGCACATAGAAACATTTAAACATTTAAGTCACTGACGTAGCCGATTTGCAAAACGTTCAGCCTCTATCTCTAGGCACTATTCATTGACTTGATTTACGCATCGATTCGTGCACTAGATTTCGTAAGTGGAGATTGTTTTCCTTGGCCTAACACTGCGGTAACACGAACGTATCCTGACCTTTAACTCTAACCTAATACGAAGCGCTAACCCTAAGCAATAACTTTAACCTTGAACGCTAGCCCTAACCCTAAAAAATAAGAGCTAGCACTAACCCTAAGCAATAACTTTAACCTTGAACGCTAGCCCTAACGCTAAAAAATAAGAGCTAGCTCTAACCCTAAGCAATAACTTTAACCTTGAACGCTAGCCCTAACCCTAAACATAAGCGCTGGCGCTAACCCTAAGCAATAACTTTAACCTTGAACGCTAGCCCTAACCCTAAAAATAAGCGCTAGCGCTAACCCTAAGCAATAACTTTAACCTTGAGTGCTACCCCTAACCCTAACAAGGATCATACTAACCCTAACCTTGTTCCGTAACCCTAACCTTCAACGTTAACCCTAGTTTCGAGCGGTAACCCTAACCCTGACTCTAATAAAACTGGGAACTCTTAACCCTAGGAGTTAAAGTCAGCATTTGAAAAAAACTTCAAAGAGAAACAACGCTAATAGTACTGTGTAACAAAGCACTTCCAAAAGACGCGGACTGTGACATGCAAGTGTTTTAGCATATTTTATTTCTGGAATACGCAATAGAAACGAGGGGAAATAAGTGCAAGGCAGTTTTCTACAGGTATAAACAAATTGGCATGCGAGGTTTGGAGCTGTGTTGGCCATGTTCGATTTCAGCGAAAAATCTAGCGGACATTCTTGCACGTGGCCTTTCAACTGAGCTTACATGCTGCGTGAAATGAACTTTTCACGGTTCTCTAAGTGAAATCAAAGTCCTTGGGCGGCGCGATAATGTGAAGTCAAAATTTCAACTGTCCGTAAATGACCTGAAATCAACATTGTCTAAAGCTTGCGCATTGCGTAAAATTAACATTTGCCTGTAACTTGAGTGAAATTAACGTCTTTGCGGTCGCACGTTAACGTGGAATCAACATTGTAACGGTTTTTACCTCAAATCAGCACTTTTTCAAGGTTGCACGCTGCAAAGATCAATATTTTGCGGGATTTTAAGTGAAATTACCGTCTTTGCAGTCACGTGCTGGCGTGACAACAAATACAAGTTTTTGAATCGAACCCTCGAGTGTCACATCAAAACAAATTCGAATCAGCTTCGTTCGGCGCGTTATCCCCTTGAGCTAACGAAGCAGCGGCGAGAAACCATTGTGTTATAGTGACTTCATCCTTTAGCGAAACAAAAGGTTTCTTTTGTTTTTCGTTCAACAATAGATCACTGAGGGTTGTTTGCATACGTAATATCTCGAAAACGAAGAGCAAACCAGCGAAAAAAAATACAGGGTGATGTTTTTCAAATGGAATAAAGGCCACATGCAAAAATTCAGCTAATTTGGAGCAAGAAACAAAAACAACCAAAATCGTCACTTATCCCCCTTTTCCACTAGCGTCCTCAATTACTTTGCATCACTGAGAATGTCAAAGGCCGAGGCAGAGCTGATTGAAATCAGTACTTGAGGACAAAGTGTCAATCCTAAATGGTTGCAAGCCAGGAAAGGGAGAATAACAGCATCAGTTTGGTCGAATCTGTAAGACGAGGAAAACAACACCTCCAAATAATGTTGTAAGAGAAATAATGGGCTACAAACAAGAATCTAATGGGTCTCTCTGCTCAAAAGCTGCACCCCTACAATGGGGTCTCAGCATGAGTCAGTGGCAAGAGAGAGATATGTTAAATTCATGAAGAAAAAGGGTCCCAAGAGACTCACTGTCATGGAAAGGGGCCTTGTAGTTCAGTCTGATCTTCCCTATCTTGGTGTGACTTTGTGACCTTGCTCCCAATGTGTGGCTTCATAGCTCAGTTGGTAGAGCATCGCATCGGTATTGCGGAGGTCATGGGTTCGAATCCCGTTGAAGCCCTGATTTTTTTTCAGGCTTCTTCTTTCCAATTGCTTAAATTGGAAAATTTACTGCAATGATCACTCTTCACATTCAAAGGAAGATTTACTTGCACCCCAACTTCACATGTTGCTGTCTTGGTTTAGAAATTTTTGTCCTCAGAACTCGGGCAAAACTGCATGCCAGTATCTGTTTATTTTTTCCTTTACAAAGTCTGCAGATATGCTTACCAGGCTTAAAGGTAAGTAATCATGGAAACTATCCTCAAATCTATTAAAATGTTTTCTTGCTTTTAGGCCAGGTTTCGATAGCAAGCCCTTTGACCTGTCGGGTAATGGTCGTTTTATGGTGGTAGACTTTGGTAGTGGCTTTGAAGGAAATACTGTAGGTAGTTTGCACCAGGGTTTCGGGCCATCAGAACCTTTGAAGTGAAGGCTGCAAACGCGTGTTCCGGCTTTTAGAACTAGGTTCTTGCAAACAGTTCGTAACTTCCTAATCCACTGTCGTCTCAGTTGTAAGTCAAGAGGCAGCCTATGCAATTTCACTGGCTTTCCATTTACAACTTTTCCTGTAAAACTGTGGCATAATGGCACACAACAATACAAAGTACCTTGAGGGACCCGCTGGCCGGGGTCACTCCCGCTCGTTTGGCATTCTCCACTCTGGCCACTAGCTCCTCTTTAGTGCCTAACACTTATAGTCCATGATTTTTTAGCCATTGCTGTAGTTCAAGCTTCTTCCAGTCTTTACTCAAGTAGTTTAAGGCCTGGGTCAAAGGCTTTTATTGATAAAAATAATTAATAAGTTATATTTTTGCAGGCATAAATGGCAATGGAACCAGATTTAGCACACAGTTAGGTTTTAACGTCCTGAACATTTTAAAGTAGAATTGGTACTTCTGACAGGTCGTGACGTTTAGCGGAAAAGAGCCATTATTTGAGGAATTGGTGGTGGTTTTTAACAATGTCATTCCGCGAAAATGCGTTTTAGATGCAGGTCAATTATTTTCATCCTCTCACGTTTGGAATGACCATCCCCCTTTCCACAGAAAAATTTTATAGGGTGAAAGATCGTCTTTTTCAACAAAATTTGACTTTAATCATTTATATCTTCTAAAAACGAAATCAAGGGAGATCATTCCAAACGTAGCAAGGTAGATAATTTCAATTTGTATCGAAAACGCTCATTTATTGGTCAATAGACCGAAAATTCGCCACCAATTCGCTGATTTACCAAATTTTAACAAAACCGTCATGTGACATGTCACGTGGTCAAGATAATATGTTAAGGCAAGGCAGGACGTCGAGTTTTATGATCAGTGAAAAGTTCAGCTTGGTAAAACAAATATAACAAGAGATATAGCTGTCCAACCATATTTCTACTTTACATTCCTGACCCAGGCCTTAAACTGCTTGAGTATGAAACTGATCGCTGTTGGCATCAACAAACTCCGTCCTAACTTTCGCACATGATGGAAGATCTGTACTTACCACATCCTCACTTTGGTGATAATTCAGCCCAGTCTCCATTGTGTGCAGTTTATCCTGGGAAAGGGCTATTTATATATTAACCCATTGACTCCTAGAACTTTTTTGCCAAAAATGCATTTTTTGGACATTTTGGTGGTTTTGAGGCTGGATCTCGGCCAAATTAGCTTTACTCTGGTCGGAAATGCATTTGTAACACGATACCTAGCCCTTCTTACCACTAAAATCATGTTTTACAAACTTTTGGTTCATGCATGCACAGAAATCAAAATTTTGAGATAGTTTTTGGACAAGACAGTGACCTACGTCTTAAGCTTTTCCATTTTTGATTTTTTTCCTTTCCTTTTTCACCTTTTCTTTTCTTTTTGCTGCAGGGATTGACCTTTTACTGGGCTTGCTTGCAGTTAAAAAACTTTTAAGAGTCATCGAGGCGGCCAATTTTTACCATGGAGGAGCTAGGTGTAGTGGCAAGAAATTTTGCTCTGGGTTTTTCACTCATCTTTTTGAGCATTTTTGTGCATATATCAGGCTCCATTAGGCCGATCACTCTGATCTAGGCATCATTGGAAAGATCTTTTCCTCCTGCAGAAGTTGAGTATAGATGATGCCAATTTTGGTCAAAAATGATGACGTCAGAAGTGGAAGAAAGGCCAAGGCTCGTCACAGGTGGCACAGGAGTCAATGGGTTAAGTAAAAAGGCAAATAAACAGAATCTTGAATCTTGAATCTTGATTAACCCCATGCTCCCCCACCTGCCCACTGAGGAGAATGCAGTTTCCTGCTAGTTATTCCAAGTTTAAAGTAGTGTACTCTAGTGTACTGAAACCTACAGAGACAGTATCAACAAGCAAATGTCATACAGAGTGGTTATGTGTTTCTGTCATATTCATAGGGGTTAGTTGGCACAGAAACAGACATTCTCTCCAAGCAGGAAGTCTGCCTTGACACTTGTTTCAGGAGTAGTGCACTGCTAAGCCTTAAGCCCTGTCCCCTTGTCCAAATGATGGCTGACAAGGAGACTAGGGCCAACCCATATACTAAAGCACTTACCAGTCCAAGGCATCAGTTCAGTATTGAACTCTATCGAAATGTCACTTGGTCGATATGCTGTAAAATTTGTCTTCCTGTAATGCCATGCCTCCTGTAGCATTTCCTGTAGAAAGAACACTTCCTTTAAAACTGTGGATCTTGATTGGTTGATTCAAGCCTAAACCTGGTTCAAACTGTAGTAATATACATGTAACATAACATGGACATGACAAACACTGGAGCAAGATAACATTATTCCTTTTGTACATACTGGTATGATCCTAATGCATTCTGTTTGTGTGCAGTTTCTGATAGTAGTGCAGTGGCTTGGCTGCCAGTCGTCCCCAAAATGCAATGTTTTTATAGTTTTTCCAAAGTTTTGGAAGAAATTTTAGATGTAAACAGGTAATTAAATTCCTGAGAAGACTAAAAGAAGTACATTTATGGTTTCTTGACTTTAAAAACTTGAAAATATTGAAAAAGCGGGTATGCGCCTAAACAACTGCAAATTTGCCAAGGACAGTTCGATACGTGCAACTTTGTTTAAAGGTAAAGTTAAAAAATGCCTGGGAAAATCATTTCAAACCATTATTTGTGTTAATTCAGTTAGAATTCTACTAAAACAATTAGATTATTCGCTCTCGATTTCTATGAGGCGATAGTTGATTTGGCCTTCGGCTTCATCAACTATCACCTCATAGAAATCTTGAGCTCATAATCTAATTGTTAAATAGAAACACCAGTGGAAGTTTGGCAGAGCGAGAAATGCTGTGAGAACATGAGCTGCAGGTGAATGTTTCCACAGCTTTTTCAAGTTCTCTCAAACTTTCATGAGTATTTCGATAACTTGATAGAAGCACGGAGTACACCTTTCCTATTTCTTTTAGAAAACACCACAAAGAAAAATAGGAAAACAATTTGTTAACTTTGATTATCAAAATGTAACTTCTCTTTGCTTTGCCTTCATTACGTCAAGAGCTTGTGCTAGTTCTGTGTTTCTATCACACAATTTTTAACCAATCAAAGCACATATTTTCTTAGGACTGTTTCTGACACATAACATTGAGATTGCATATTTAACTGAGCTCCTAGGGCAAGTGAAGTCTGGTTCATAATTAATTCATTCAAAAAAACTTCTGTCAGTGACTCATTCTATACACCTACTCTACCATCAATTTATCTCTTGTTATATCTGGTAAATGGAACTGTTGTTATAACCTGTAGATGGAACCGATATACTTCACAAGTAAGATCTACAGTGTGATTGCCTGTTGACTTCCTCACAACTTGGTCTTAGCTGGGTACAAATATCTATTTGCAATACAAAATATGTCTTTCATGTATCTGTCAATTGCAAGTAATTTTTATAGAACTTTGCAGACTTAAAACATGTTTTTTATTACTCTGGCTTCCATAGGAAAGCCTGAGTTTGAAAATGCAAACTGTTTTTGTCACCAAAAGTGGGGTCATGGTCCCAGCATTCCATGCGTAGACTGCGAAAACTGGAGACCAAAACACAACATCGTTCGCATGTGACAGAATACGGTGTCCTGCAAAGAAAGTTTTGGCACGTATCACTCCTTATAAATTCATCTCGCATACCAAGATGTTGATCTTTTTTCCGAAAGGGTCGATCCTCAAATTGTACTCTTGAAAGCCAGCTCATGCTCGAAATGTTCTCGTGAGATAACAACTAAGCCAATTGCCATACTGACAAAAATAGGCAGTAAAAGACTGCTGTTATTATTCAGAACATTGCAGTAAAAAAAACATCACATTGCAATAATTTGAACTAAATACGAAAATATTCTTGGACAAAATCTGTTGATCTCCAAATTTTTAAAGATCACACTTTTGGTAACTTGAATTAAATACTTAACCTCCAAGTTAATTGGCATTCTAGCACGGTGCAGAAAAGAATAGCATTGTGTGATTTTGGAGACAAATTGTATGGGAAAATTTAAAACTTCAATTGTGCTGGGAATAGTGCAGAATTATCGAGGTTCTTGCCAAGTCCTAACAAAAATCTGCATTGATGATAGTTAAGTCAAATTATTTCACTAGTAGCTCAAATATACTTTACAGTCTTTACAATTTTAGAAAACAGTGTCTGACTGCTAAACAAAATCATGTTACGTGATACGTACTAGTCGAGTATGAGTATGAAACCAAAATAAATAATGCTGTATCTTCCCTTATAAACGAGTTCCTTTTAAAACATACTCCTTCCCTGATTTAATAAAAATATGTAGCTTGAATATTTCTTCATAAACTGTGTTGAGGGTCGCACATTCTTGGAAGTTATCTGCTAAAAACACAACTTGTGCAATGTATTGTAAATTGACCCCTCACTGGACTGTTGTTTAGGTGAAGCCACTTCGTTTTGGCTCTATCGAAAGAAATTATTACCTCTCTAAAGGAGCTATGACTCTTGAAATGTGTTTAAGAGCTTCTGCCTGAGAGACCGGGACTGACTTGGAAATAAGGGTTAGCTGATTTTCACTTAAAATTGGTACACAATGTTGTCATGTGGACTTATGTAATATGCCAAAGTTTCAGCTTCGATGAATTGTTTTAGCCGAGTTCTGGATATCAGCCGCTCAGGGGTCCCCAGAGGCTGATTTTCAGTGCAATTTTGGGCACTTTTCAATCTTTCTTTTAGCGACGTATAATTAATATTTTAGATAAAAAGAAAACTATCTTTGCAATACCCTACTCCTGCCTTTTATGTGTAAACAAATCAGCTCATGGGAATTTTTCGTTACCCAGTGGCTGTTAAGTCAACTTGGACCTATTTAATGCATATGGGAAGCAACTGGAAATAGCCTGTTTTTCAGAACTTATATTTTCCATGCCCAAGTTTTATACTGTGAAGTCTCAATATCCCTGCAAATTTTAACCCGTGGTTTAGTAATATCAAGAAAAAAATTCTAAGGTTGAGGCTTTTTTTCTAACAAAAAACTTACGAGAAGATGACTAACCTGGTCACTTCTTGTTAAAGTTTCAACAAAGTGTATGACTAAAAATCAACTATTTAATTTTGATTACTACCTTTTTTCTTAGCTATGATTTAGAGGCTCTGAAGCTAGATGTAACCTAAAAGACTTGCTGTCAATTAGAAATTTTTATGCGTTTTTTTGGGACCGATCATATTTTGGTCCAGCAATGGTACGGTTATAAATTACATGGAAGTAGTCTTGAAAATTATGTGGATGATGGAACGGTTGTGAAAAAGGATATATTATATACCTAACAACCCATCTCTTGCCAGTTAATAACAATCTACCATTGCATCTTTTTTGGTCTAAACTGCAATATTAAGTTTATCATGATAAGTGAATAACAAGCCTGTGGCTCCAAGTAATAACGGGTTTATTAAATCAGAAAATAAGCCAAGCTCTGTGGTCCCATTTCATACTATAACCCACCTATTTAGGACTTCCTTTCTAAAGGAAAACAGCTCAGCAGTCATTCTAAATGCAATCACAACATCTTTCGTGAGGCTGCTTGAAAATCACTTTGAACATTTAGGAAATTTCAAATACATGCAATTGTACTTAATCCTAATTATACCAGGGCAGCGAAGCGGCCTGCCAGTATAATTGAAATTATATAAACAAACGAAGTGAGAAATATATGAGAAAACATTAGGTAGAATCCCATTTACTGTGCTACAAACCACTCTTCAACGCTTCTAGAATAAAAGAAAGTAAAACTGAACCCCCCTGGGTAAGAAAAAAGTCACACATGATGTAATACCACAACTCCCTGCAATCGCATATAGACCGCTGACATCTGAGCCTGTCATCTTTTCCCTCGTGCTACGAACTACAACAGGTAAGTGGTTTTCTTTTACCACCCTTTTTCATGCTTTTTGGCCGTATCACGGCTAACCTCGGCTCTTTTAGAGTTGTCTTTTCGTTTGTAGGGTAAGTAGTTGCTTCCCTTTCAGGAAATATTTTCTCTGGTTCATCTGCAATAAGCAAGAAACGTCATTGTTCACGCTCAAGATCTCGTTTGAGAACAAAGCATGGCTGTCGAAGCGAGCCGGAGCAGTCTCCTCCTCCAAGCCCTCATAAACGTCTGAGATCCTCAAATGAGCAACAGGATTCCTTATTGGCTATCCTGAAGACTTTACAAGAAGTCCAGCAAGACCTAGAACACACAAACGATCGGGTGTCATCAATGGAAAAACATTGGCATCAAAACGTTCCAGTCTTCCCGCCAAATTCTAGCATGGAAACTGACTCACTTTCTGTGATGGTTCACTTGGACGAAGACCTTGTATCTGATAGTGAGGGCTTGGATACGGCTTTAAAGCCACCAGTATGGGCTAATGAGCCACCAACCGAGGTTTCTGAACCTCAAAGCGGGACTAATAAACCCCCAAATGGAACCGTGAAGCGGCCAAACGCGCCAAATGTGTCTGCAAATGGCGGTGATCTATATGATCAAGATCCTCAACATCCCTTATGGAAGCCAAAGGCGGATTTTACCGCTTTTTTGGAAAAACACCTCCGTCAGAAGTTGTCATACGATCAAGTAAGCGACATACTTGATAGTTATTCAATTCCATCCGTTGACTGCCTGTTCTCACCGACTTTGGACAACTCTGTTTTGAATCAAATCTCCCTATTAAAGTCTCAAAAGTATACACAAGAGCGTGATAAAGAACTGGCCTCAGTGCAGAGGTCCATGCTAAACATAACAGGTCCCCTTTGTTGCTTACATGATGCTTTATGTTCAGACCAGTGTTTCAACCAGAAAAATTTACTTAAGGGCCAAAGTGGCCCCTAAAGACTTGTTTTAGGGGCCAATTTTTTAGGAAAGGGGCCAATAGATAATAATCGGTAAAAAATAGTCCCCAAATGCAAATATCGGGTCGCCAGATACCAGTACAAAGGTCCGGTATGAAGGCCCCTTGCATGTCAAAAGAACAATACAAAGGCATACATGACGTAGTCATCACCAATGCATTATAGGGCGATTTCAAACACGGTCTGCCATTTCAGAAGTTTTGTCCAGTGTTCCGATGCGAGAGAATCAATACAGCAAAGCAAAAGGATGGATTGACTTCTTTTCTTATGTTGAGTGTTTTAGAAGAGAAGATCTTTCAATATGGTGTTCTAGAAGACTATAAGGTGTGCGTAAATAACCGTCATTGGTCGTCAACATAGAGAAATGAAGTCGCGATTATGGCGACTAAACCAGAGTTTTTGGTTGCAAGAAAGAAATGTTAGTTGTACCGTAAATTTTTAGTTCATTGGCGACCATGTTGGTCGCAATTTTGAGCCTTGGGATGGCTATTAGAATACTATGCCCGGGTTAAGCCTGCATGTAGACTTGTAAAAGTAAAGGGCTAAATTGGCCCTCTCTCCATTTTTCTGGGGGCCTTCTCTGAATGCAATGCGGGATTCCCGCAATGGTGCAGTCTGGCGGAAACACTGGTTCAGACCAAGATGTATCCAAAGATGACATCAAATCAATTATTGAGCAGTCACTATGTTTGCTAGGCTCTGCAAATTTCCAGTTTTCAGCCTTGACGAAGAAAATCCTCTTGGCCATAAATAAAGACAAGATTGGCCTGGCTGACCAGCCTCTCCCCAATGCTAAGCGATTGCTTTTCGGGGACGACTTTCCAAGTATTGCATCAAAGCAAGCAGACCTTTCAAGGGGCCTCGCAAAGAACTTGGGTGCAGCCTCCTGGCCTGCTAAGCGCCCATGCTTAGGGTCATCGCGTCCTCCTAACAAGGAGAAGCCCTTTGCTGGCTCCTACTCTAAGTACAACAACTGTTCAAAAAACGGGCATTCCTTTTGTGCCCCCAAACCGGAGGCAAAAGAATCGACTCATTCATAGACAACTGGAGGGAAATAACCTCTGACCCAGACATCCTCAGTATTGTTTTGGGTTACCAAATTCTGTTGCGTTGCAAACCAACTTTCAATTTACCATTGCAGTTACAAGTCCCAACCAAGTAAATGCCACCCTCATAGATTCAGAGGTGGAGAACCTCCTCACCAAGGGGGCTATTGCAGAAATTCCCCCAATAAGAGAAGGTTTCTTCAGTCATTTGTCCCCAAGAAGGGTGGAACTTTTCAACCTGTGATAGACTTGAGTTTCCTGAACGAGTTCGTGGAAAACTCTCACTTCCAGATGGAAAGCACTCATTGTTTTAAGTCTCTACTTCAAAAAGGCGATTATATGACCACCCTGGATCTGAAAGACGCTTATTCTTCAGTCCCAGTCCACAAGGACTCTCAAAAGTTCCTTCAACTCCTTTGGAGAAACAAATGTTACACCTTTCAAGGCCTCTGTTTTGGCTTAAATACTGCACCAAGGATCTTCACCAAACTTTTAAAACTTGTAGCAGCATTTCTTTGCAAACGGGGTGTCCGCATGATCCTCTATCTGGACGACTTTCTTATCTTGGGGTCGACTTACCAGGAGGCACAGAGTCACACAGCTATGGCTGTATCCCTCTTGGAAAGCCTAGGCTTCACTGTCAATCTGGAAAAGTCATGTTTGATTACGACCCAAATAATAACATTCCTGGGCTTTGTAATCGACTCTACTGTAGAAGCACTAAGCCTCCCACAGGAGGAAAGTTGCAAAGGTGAAATCCCTTTGCTTGAAGGCAAAGGTATCTCAAACTATACCCGCTCTTCAAATAGCAAGTGTACTAGGCACTCTAGAGTCGTGTTGCCCAAGAATTTGGCAAGCTCCCCTTCATTTTCGATACTTGCAAATCAGAATGATCCAAGCTCTACATTCGAGCAACCAGAACTTCGATGTGCTTATTACTCTGGATCACAACTCCTTGGAAGAAACTCATTGGTGGGTGTCCAACATCACCTCTGTGAACAGCAGCCCAATAAGACCTCCAGCTCCAACACTGTTCATAACAACAGACGCATCCAAGACAGGATAGGGCGCAGTCTGCGAAAGTAAACGCACAAACAGGTGTTGGTCAGACAGCGAGCGCACCCAGCACATAAATGTATTGGAGTTTAAGGCTGCCTTTCTGGCCCTAAAGTCCTTTCTAAATAATCAGTCCCAAGGTGGTATGCCTCACAAGGTGGTATGCCTGAGAATGGACAACACAACGGCGGTAGCCCATGTGAACAACACAGGTGGTATCCATTC
>JAHPZR010010743.1:22500-53053 GCA_019787425.1 Platygyra sinensis | reverse complement strand
TAAGGTAATTCCCCTGAAATAAAACTGACAATAGATTTTCGTTCAAACTTTGCCCACTGAATACTTATCACATGAGAACTTCAATTTTGAAATAAAAAAGGGGGGTGCCCATACTCATTAAGGAGCACTGGAGCATTGAAAATGACCCATTTTGGCATTATTTAATGCTTAGTACAAGAACACATTCCCAGTAATAATTGTACATTTTTGTGACCGAGACTCATGAGAACACGCATTAAAGTGGAGTCAATGCATTGTATCGGACACAAATAAACTTTTTAAGTTTGATTTAGACAGAAAGCTGAATTCTTGATTAAAATTTTAACCAAATTTCTTGACATGGTTACCATACGGCAAAACAGAAAAGACCACAGTTTACTTGCTATTTTCGTTATTTATTCAATTTCCAGCAATAGGAATCAGATCAGTCTTTCCTCAAGCAAAGTTTATGATAAGTTGATTACAATGACTGAAAAAAAAGTTGGGGTGCCCGTGCTCGTTGGTGAGCTATAGCCACTTTCCAACTGACAGCGCTCAATATCAAGGCAAATCCACCATGTTTTCAATATGCGCGTGCACGCGGGCGCACTAAATGACGCCATAAATTATGCGTAGAAAGGATGCGCAGTGCAATTGTGAGGAATAACCTTAAGGCGGCGAAAGACGAGATACAAAAACCCTCAACTTGTCGCGCAACATTGTTGCGTTGCAAGTTTTCGTCGATGTTTCCCGTTTTTTCACCTTGCGTGCTCAACTTATTTATTTATTTATTTATTACAATTTCAGCAAGGGAATACATGGGTGGGATGAAAATAGAGTAAAAATGCCAGGGAGGGTCTATAAAAGGGTCTGAGACCCCATACAAGATAGACCACCCTATTTACTATTGTATAATAATCACACTACAATAGGGAAGTAACACTAATCCAATAAAAACTTTGAAAATTACTATAAAATACGTAAAACTTCTCAAAGACGTCGAAGAACACTCAGAGGGATGTTGAAGAACAAGTTTTCGCGATATAATATGAGAAAACACGAGAGAGGAAAGTCCTAAAAGATCAGGCATGTCTTCACGAGTCTTCATCTGTTCAGGAGCCCTCCTAGATTTGAGCGCTGCTCCCTTTGATCCGTATCGTGAGGAGTTCCACTTGATCCGCAACAAAAACATTTGTTGCGGGTTGAAGAAATGCGGCGCGCTGATTGGTTGATTTGCTAGAGATAACCCCGGAGATACTTTGCGTACAGTCAATCAACGAGATCAACATTTAAATTTCTAGTCCACGTCTGACACAGCAATATGATAACGATGATCAAGTGCTGATGTCGATGGAGAGGCACTGAAATGTTAAACAGAATGCGTTCTTTCATCTTTATAGCGGGGGTGTAGTCTGTGACTGTAACAAACAAAGGCTACATTATATTTCTTCAAGTCAGGCTGACCAGAGTCGGACAGATGAAACTGAGAGATGATTTTGTTAAACTCAGTGTCTCTCTCACTGGGAGTAAGAAGCCCAAATCCCTCAGACAATGAAGGTTTGTAATAACTGCCTTGTCCTCATTGTTCTTAGTGAGTTGCAGAGGAGATTTGGCGGTTTTGTGGTTTGAGAATCACCGGAAGTGATCTAACAAAGAAACTACAAAGATCAAATCACCAAAGGCTGTTGTGGAATCACTTACGAACGAGACCTTTCTGCTCGGTTCTGATGTGCCAGCAGTGAGAAAGCTTGTGTTTGCTGTAGTGCAAATAGAAATTCGGTCGGTCGGTAGACAAGGCTTGCAGGGTCGAGTTTGAAAAGCATTAGACTCAAAACTACAAGAGATACTGGCTTCTGCGTGGATACAAGGTGAGTTGGGGATCACTGTAGATATAGTGATACTCAGTGAAAAACTGTTTAGGAGATGGTCACGCTCACTGCTGAAAAATTGCGGCCGGCAATTCTTATCTTATCTTAGTTTTGCTAAGTGTACTTCGCCTGATAATTCACTAGATACACGTAAAATGAAATACATAGCGTTTGGGATTTATTTGGGTAATATAATCCACATAAACCAGTGTGAAGTGAACACATGTTTTAAGGGAAATCTCCAACATCTGGAAGATATGGTGTTCGATGTCAAATTGTTTAGATGTAATTGGGTTTGTGTTACTGTTTCTTTGTGAATGTCAGGGCAATTTAAAAAGTTGGCTTCCATGTTTTCCCATGTGCAGAGTTCGCATGCTAGTGGCCGCTGATGCCCTGGCGCCTGAAATTTCGCATGCAAGTTCACAAGATTGCGCAAACAGCACACCGTTCGACAAAGATATACTTCGTGGTCACACCATCGCCTATGAGAGGTCCGTTATTTCTTGTACTTTCTTGTTACCGTCACTTTTTTAGTTTCCAGTGTCGAAAATCAGCACATTTTTTAATGAAAATATGGAAAGGCTTTAAAGAAAAGTATAGTTTAAACTTGTAACCTTTCCAACCACGGAAACCATATAGTAATAATTAATTGTTAGCGAGGTGGCCTCAATCATGAATTGAAGTGAAACTAAGAATTGGTGCCTGCAGTGATTGAAGTCTAAATCAATACCTGTCAATACTGTATTACACAACAAATTTAATCCGCAATCTTTTTAGGAAAAGCAGTACGCTGCAGAACGAAAAGACAGTAATTTTACAATTTCCTCAACATTCCGTTGATTCTTTTCAATCATCAGACGAACAAGTTTTGTGGCACAAAAAATGCAAAATATTTCGTCAGGGTGACGACTTTCTGTAATAAGGAAATCCGGCAAAGCCATTTGTTAGAATAAAACCGGTGACTTAGGAGTTTTAGAACATAATTGCACTGATTATAATAACTACTTGAGATGCTTAGCTTTTGTCTCGCAATTCTGATGTAAAAAAGAACATTCCCTCAAATCACAAATGTTATTCTTACAATCAATGTGATTAAGAACCTACTTGAAGGTTGCGGAAAGGAAGTGGTTTTAATTTGTGAAGTGATCAGAAACCCTTGTAGCCGGGTTTTGTAGTCGTATTGGCACCAGAAGTACACCTCTGTTGGCACAAGGTTTTAAGTAATCCCTGGGATTAGTTTTCTCGGTGCCAACCAGCCGACATGCAGCACAGAGGGAAAATAATCATATGCTCTCATTTTCATGAAAATAAAAACCAAGAAAACAAGTCGTAGGCCAAAATAGAACAGTTGCTTTAAATATGTAAAGGCCCATGAAGCGGTAAGGTAGCAATATTTCCAGGCCCGCATTGCAAGTTTTAACGTTGTCTAAAACTTAACCCCAGACGCGCCAGAACATTTTGAGTTTGATTTTATCACAGCAGGACTCTCTTCATTTTCATTCCTACTTCCTCCCTGCCGACCAAGAAAAGCACTGACTGTGATCGTAACTAAAACTGGCTCTGCTGACCTATGGCTCGGTTCCTGTTTCTTTAAAGGCGGCGGGTTATGTAAGTGCTCGCTTTTAAGCTTGATGGCTCTTCCAAGATCTCAATGTTTACTGCATGCAATATAGAAAATATGAACAGGCAGCAATAGTTTCAACATCATATTTCTCATTATCAATAAAGGTGAATCATCATATCCCTGATCCAGACAACCTTGCTTCAAGAATCTAAAAGTGAAATTTGATTGTTTCCTATTGAAAAGGTCCCTCCCAACCACAGTGCTTTTCGCGCGTCTGTTTTCGCTGTAATCACGAATTTGGAATTAAAACTCCGCTTTTCTACTCAGCCAGTTTCAAACTGTCAGTAAAATGTAAACCAAAGTTATTATCTGATTAACTTCGACACGCGACTGAAAACCGCTCTTGCCGGGTTGGGGCGAAAATATGTAACTGGGGCGAAAATCTAACTGATAGTCTACCACGCTGACTAACTCCAACCTTTCAAATACCCCCGCTCCCCCCGCCCCCCCTAAGTAGGGTGTATTTGTCTAGTACCCCTGTTTAGGATAGGGTGGATGTCGCAATTCTCTTAGGGACTTGATTTGCACAAATGGACTATGCTCCGAAACTTGATCAAACTTTGCCTTCTCTGCTAACTAAAAGTTTTTTTGCTAATATCGTGTTTATCGATCTTTTTAAGAGTCGGAGACATGGAATGTGGATTGACAACTACAAAATGGTGGACTCTGTGGCTAGCGATAGCTTTATTTCTTCGTTATGGAGTGCATCAGTCGCGCTGTGATATCCTGCCAGTCAAAGCTATTCACCATAACAATACTGCTTTACATCAAGTGTTGGAAGCTTTGGCAACGACTTACCCCAGCATAACGCGGCTGTACTCCATTGGAAAATCCTATCAAGGCAAAGGCTTATGGGTACTTGAGATCACAAAGAATCCTGGGATGCATACACCGGGGAAACCTGAGTTCAAGTACGTGGCAAACATGCATGGAAACGAGGTTGTCGGAAGAGAAATGCTTCTTTTGTTGGCGGATTATCTGTGTTCAAATTATGGACGTGATGAGAGGGTTACAAAACTTGTCGACACAACCAGAATCCATCTGTTACCTTCAATGAATCCCGATGGATGGGAGAGCTCTAAGGAAGGAGATTGTTCGAGTGTTAGGGGAAGATTCAATGCAAACGGCGTGGATTTGAACAGAAATTTTCCCGATCCTTACGACGGACAGAAGAATGAACTCCAACCTGAGACTCAAGCTGTCATGAACTGGATTCACCGGGAGCCATTTGTCCTCTCAGCGAACTTACACGGAGGGACACTGGTGGTGAATTATCCCTTTGATAACCTCCCGAGAGAATTGAAGAGGTCTGGCACTAGAGTCTACTACAGTTCCCCGGATGATGACATTTTTGTTTCCATCTCCAAAGTTTACTCACTGGCACATCCCACAATGCACAGAGGGCATCCTCAATGTCCAATCCAGAGAAGGGAAAGATTTACTGACGGGATTACAAACGGGGCGGCTTGGTACCCAATCTCTGGAGGAATGCAAGACTACAATTATTACAAAACGTATGTTAATCATGTAAAACTTTAATGACTGAACGTAATTCGACCATTTTCAAGTTCGCTGTTTGTCCCTTCTTTCGTTAAGAACGATTGAATGTTAATTATATTCATCGCAAAAAAATCGTAGGATGAACTGAGATTCGTCTGAAACAGAACTATGTCGTTTTACTTTACAAAACTCCCCAAAAATTGAAAGAAAGCTTGTAATATTTGCCACGATAAGAAAGTACTCTACCTAAAACTAAGTATGAAGGAGACTGAATTTTTAAAGTTAGGAAGGTTGTTTATAATTAATAACTCTTGCAATGTTGCATACATCTTGTTCAAAGAAAACGTTGTAGATCGATAACTTTGTTTTTCTTTTTAGAAACTGCTTTGAGATAACATTGGAACTTGGTTGCTGTAAATATCCTCCAGCTCTTTACATCATGCCCTACTGGTACGCAAACCGCGAGGCCTTACTCAAGTTCATCGAATTGGTGCATAAGTCTGGAATAAGGGGATTTGTGGTTGATGAGAAGGGCCTTCCTCTTGAGGGGGCAAGAATCATCATCGAGAACCGCGCCAAGAAGATAAAGACCTCCAAGGATGGCGACTTCTGGCGGCTTTTGGTCCCAGGAAATTACACTGTTCGTGTAGCTAAACGCAGATATAAAAACTCCAAGAAGATAGTAACTGTTGAACCAGATGTATCAACAGTTGTCAACTTCACTCTGGTCAGAAAGAATTCAAATAATTTCAACAGGCGTCGGCCAGCGACGAAAATCAGCGGCGCAGTGGAGCTTGAGAAACCGGCGAGTAATGTGAGCTTTCACTCGATTGTAACAAACCGAGATAAATTGAGGCTTTCAGCAAAATCACCCAAGAAATCCGCTTCTGCGGCGAGAATTCCTTCAATCGTTGCTAGTTTTATTTGTCTTGTTTTAGCGGTCAGTTTGAAATGATATACCAAGACTGTCCTGTTCAAGTTATCGATCGTTAGAAGTTTTGTTCTCACTTAATCTCATAACCATTCTCAGACAGAAAATCTGATTTGTTTGATTGGTTTAAATTTCTCAATCGAATTAGTCGTGTCTTAAAGGAGCTCTGTCACAGTATTTAGAGTTATTTTGACCCGGTACAAACTAACCTTTAAATTGAAGAAAACCTGAAAATAATACTTTACTAAGATAGAGAAACACCTAAGAGATACTAATCCACCATAAAGAAACAAAGATGGTTAATGATGGAGAAGATTGACACGGATTACAATTGACGAACTTGAAACATTTCAGCTAAGCTTTTCCAGGCTATGCAAACTGTGACATAGCTCTTTTAAGATTTAGTCATGGCTTGGTTCTCTGTTTTGCATTTCGTCTTTATAATGTAGTATCTTTCTTTGTCGTCGTTGTTTTTATTAGAGCTTTTTCTCATTTTACAAATTAAACGTCGACGATTTTATAAAGGGGCTATGTCATGCAAACTGTGGCCATTTTTTACAGTGTACAAATTTATCTCACAAACTCTTAGTTTAAGACATAAAAAATGCTTAGTGATTGATTGTACAAAGCAATAAGCGAAGACTGGAACGGACGACGAACTATCCCCTTGAAATGCGGCATGCGTGGCAGCATTCTTATGGCTTGTCACGAAATCACAGCTAAGATTGCGTGACCAGCCATAAAGGACGTTTAAGAGGTCATGTCAACCTCGTCCCAGGGGCTTCTCCTGTACGATATCCCAAATGGCCACTCGTTGGGTCACGTAAGACATAGCTCTTCTATAACAGCTTTTTATTTTGTACTTTTTATTCCCACACGTTTTGTTATCGGGGTGCTTGGTTGATTCTATATTTCTTGCTCATATTGAGACTTAAACTGCGAGTCAGTGATGTGAACTGTTAAACTGAATTTTACGGTGTAACAATTAACCAGTTGCTTGAAACGTTATTTATCGAGATCTGTGGATTAATAAAGGCTGAGGTTTTTCTATGTTCTGAGAATTATTCAATGTCAAGGGTGATCCAAATGTTTTAGCAGCTCGATACAACTAGACCTTCACACGTTTGTATTGGTCGCGTTTAGCAGGAAGCCTGAACTCCACTTAACTATTAACAATCATTCCACCATGGGCGTAGCGTTCTGTCGATATGATCGATTAGGACAGTTAACTCCTAGGACTAGTTAATGCAGGAAGTTTACTTGAAGCACAATCAACGCTAGGGATCTGAAATGCGGTTTATGTCAAGAACAATGCAAACATTCGCGGTACTTTTCGTCCCAAACACCTTTATTTCGAATTCAAGTATGCGTATATTATTGTTCGAAATATAATTCGCCACAACTCCATCCTTTCGCTTATCTTGGGTCTGCTTGGTGGTCCTGTGTGTGCCGAATGTAGCTGTCACTAGACTGGTAACCCAGTGTAATTAGAGACGCTTGTTCTCTTGACGAAGAGTTAAAAGACAAACAAATCACTTCTTTTTCCGCGAACTTTTTTTCTTGACCTCGTTTGGATTCCTCCTGTTGTGGTACTGTGCACCTTTCAAGTGATAGCCAAGCTGGGAAGCACGACTAGTTACGTCTTTAGCAGCGAATAGCGAGGCTCGTGCAATGTAATCAGGATCAAACACATTCATGTTATCTTTCTTACGAGGTAGACGGTGCTGGCCGCGCGGCTGGTCTTCAGTGAGGACTGGGTTCTCACTGTGACGGCCGCCTTTGGGCAGAGGAAGAGGATACTACGAAAAATAGAAAGAAGAGAAAATGGTTACAAGAAAGAAAACAGTCACATGATTACAACGCAAACTACAACACAACCTCGTTCCCCGGGCCTTTTCCCTGGCTTGGGGAAAAGGCCCTGGGGACGAGGTTGACTACAACAAGCTCATCTTTTTCCAAGGTTCGCCGAGGAAGAGTTAAAATAGCCTGCGTGGCAGGCCGTAGAAAGGAAAGGAAGTCGAGCGCGTCCGATCCTCCCGCGCTTTGCGCACTCGTCTTTTCCCTTTCCCTTCCCCTTCGGACGCTTGCCATGCAGACTAGAGTTAAAAACGCGATAGAAAAATTTTGAGAAGGGCTGCCCTTATTTTTCAAACAAACAAAGGAAAGGATAAATTTGATCAAACCCTGTTGTTCTTTGTTCTCCACCTTGCAACCACCCCGTTTTTGGACCACAGAGCTCATTCCAATCAGTATTTTATCCGAAAATTGGTGTCCACGTTTATACGATCTTTTGCGAATCAGCAAAACATCAAAGACGCCGTAGTGCTTAGGTGGGGCAGGCAGATTTTCGAAAAGTCGAGCCAAACAATGGAAATCACGGCGGCAACTGTCAACGCTTGTCAGCGTAACATGAAAAACAATACCCGCGGGAAGTTCAATGATAGTTCGCGGTCTTTAATCATGAACGGAGTTAGCTATTTTTTGGCCCAATACTCACACATGAATTCCCAAGACCCAGGCGATAGAGTCCTAACGCAAGAATTCTTCGGCGACGTCGATTTCTTCCTCTGATCATGGCCGCTGTTAAAACCGTCAAACATTTGTCTGCCCTTCGTTCGTTCAACAAGGAAAGACAACATCAAACTGCTGTAGGTTAAGCTGAACGAACAGAAGAAGAAACACCGTAAGTATGAGCACTCCTTCAACGGGACACATACTTGTTTCGGTTTAGATAGCGATCGATATCATGTCCGAAAACACATGGGTAAACAACGTGGTATCTAGTACCTGGTTACTGACGATTTTCTCTCACTAGCGCGACCCTCCGTTTTTGTCTGAAAGTTTTCCTTTCCGTTTGCGGTTTCAAATTTTTGTGGTTTTTTAGCCGGCAAAGATGAAAACTTTTCCCAAGTGCGACCCCTACCTAAGGCAAACCCTGAAACGTGAGCTTTTCAACCTTAGGACACCAGTTCATTAACTGTATCATGTATATCAGCTACAAAGGTCGACACACTGCAGCAAATGTTTGAATTGTTTTACCTTTTTTCCTCTGATGTTAAAAGGTTTCTTTCTGTTTGGCACTTGGTAATGAGTCACACCATTTTCATCCACACTCACTGATAGTCTCACTAAAGTGCTGTTACCACAAGATGGACAAAACTTCTTCCCTAACTGGCTTGTCACTCTGAAAAAAGAACAAAACAACAATATAGACTCAAAAAGTTTACTTCACTCAGTACAGCAATGTCAGTCAGTTGAGCGTCCTGTCAATAAAAAAAACTGAAGTTTTGTCATATACCTTGATAATCTTTTGTATGGAACATTTGCCTGACTTCATCAGTCATCACCAAAATTTAAGTCACAGCAATTTTTCTTAAGCAAGATACGCAGATAAATTTTTTACCTAAATTTGTAGAGATTGGTATGGAGACGCCATGTTGATACCCATCCACATGGGCACCAACAACAGGGAGCCGGGCACCAACAACAGGAGCAGGGAACCAACCACAGGGAGCCGGGCACCAACAACAGGGAGCCGGGCACCAACAACAGGGAGCCAGGCACCAACAACAGGGAGCAGGGCACCAACCACAGGGAGCCGGGCACCAACAACAGGGAGCCAGGCACCAACAACAGGGAGCCGGGCACCAACCACAGGGAGCCGGGCACCAACAACAGGGAGCAGGGCACCAACCACAGGGAGCCGGGCACCAACAACAGGGAGCAAGGCACCAACAACAGGGAGCAGGGCACCAACCACAGGGAGCCGGGCACCAACAACAGGGAGCCGGGCACCAACAACAGGGAGCCGGGCACCAACCACAGGGAGCCGGGCACCAACAACAGGGAGCCAGGCACCAACAACAGGCAGCAGGGCACCAACAACAGGGAGCCTGGCACCAACAACAGGGAGCCGCGCACCAACAACAAGGAGCCAGGCACCAACAACAGGGAGCCGGGCACCAACAACAAGGAGCCGGGCACCAACAACAGGGAGCCGGGCACCAACAACAGGGAGCTGGGCACCAACAGAAACATCATGATCTGTCAGAGTTTAGCTACCAAAGAGTCAATTTATGTCTCGAGGAACTCAAGAACATTAAAATAATAGTTTTTCCAATACATGAACTGCTCAGATTGCCAAATTCCCCAAAATGAGTCACTGTTTAACCAACGTGACAGCTCTCTCGCTACATCACACAAAAGCTTAGAAATTCAAGCATAGTCAATTAACAAACCAAGAACCCAAAGTGAACATTTGTTTGAATAGTAGTTTTCAGGAGGATCAAAAGATTTGTAGTTTGAAATTTAGTGACGTCATGTGAAAAACTCAAATACAACCCAATCCTCGGTAAGCAGACTTTACTACTTTTAAACAGTAGTATTAACTTACATAAAACTGTATAATTAATTAGTATTAACTGTTACTTTTGTTAATACCTATAACTTACTTGTATGCAATGAGTTAGCAACATGGAAGCATCCATAGAAAGGATATCATTGAGAAATACAAATAATACTTAATGTACCTGAAACAGGCATAGCACTTCAGTACATAGCTCCGTGCCTCCCTGATCAACATACCATCCACTGAAACCACGTGCAACCCCATCTGGATCAACACATTCTAAAATAATAATAATAATAATACTTATCTTTATGGTGCTATTTCTATTACTTTCCAAAGGTGCTTTACAATGTTTCATGTTTAATAGCTAACAGAGTGGTTTTCAATTAAGCATCACAACTGATCACGCCATTACTTTGGTTGGTCTATACATTGTAGCTTAACTGAGTAGTCTAATTGGCATTATTATCCAACTGCACTTTGCAGAGTACAAATAACGCTTAGGACGAGTACAAATATCACACGGTATTTGTACTCCAGAGGACCACGAAATTTGCTCGCACGAACATACCAATTTGGCGTGTTGGAAAATAAATCTCTTACTAGACGTTTGATGTGTACTAATGCTGAGAATTTTTACCCATAGTTTGTATTTTGACTCGCCCTACAGGCTCGCCAAAATACAGCACAACTCGTAAAAATACTCAGCGATACTACACAACAAAACGTCTAATAAGATATATTTATTAGTTTGGTTTTGAGTAGTCTTATTGGTTTTGGTTTTATGACCGCTCCAGTTTGCCTCACTCAGACTTATTCATTCACAGCTTCCAGGAAAAATGGTTTTTCAGTTTATTGCCAATAAGAATCATGAAAACCCTCTTATCTTTTGTTCTCTTTATGGGAGTACCTGCATTTATGTAGTTTGCAACTCAGGACACACTTTCTGAAACTCATTAAGAACTCATCAAGTTCAAGCAAAGGAAGTCATGACCATCACAGTGTTGGATATAATGATCTTAATGAACAGAGATTTTATTTCTCCATCTTCTTCTTTTAGTTTCAGTTGAGAAAATATATCAAACACTTAAGACAGTGTTTCACCACATTACCAAACACTTTCAAGTTCATCAAAAATCTTCCGCTATGCATTATATTTTCAACTCTCTACTCAGCATTTGTTAACGTGGTCTTTCGTGTTTGCTATACTACCTCAAGTGCATTGACAAGGATGCAAGGAAAGTCAAATAAAACACATGACATTGCAGCTAAACAGCTACTGATGCACTGACTTCTACTTCAAGTACATGAAAATTGGAGGTTAAAAGGCACTCGAGGCACTCCATCAACTTAAACAAGATATAACAGTGTACATGTAATGTTTGGCACACATTGTGACTTTTATCTTCTGACTATGTTTCTGTATTTTTTGAACAACACAAATTTCCTTACGAGTTAAGTGCTCAAAATTCCTTATTCATATCATCCTGAAATTACTACCTGCATTGCGAAGTCAGTTGTAAGACAACCCACAGTTACATTAGCTGGGACTGCAACAAGGGTTTGTTTCCCCATCTGACTCTTGACTTGCTTTATGTTATCAGGTGTGATCCAGCCATCATCGTCATCATCATCATCATCATCATCATCATCATCACTATCACTGTTGCTGTCCAAATCATCATCATTATCAACATCCTCAAATCCCTCATCATTGTCTCGTGAATCATTTAATGCAATATTATCAGTAGTCAGTGTCTCCATTCCAGTTGTGATGTCGTCTGCTGTTGATTCATTGTTCTTATCATCTGTAGTGTTACTGCTCACTTTATTTCTTGAGAGATCACTTTCTACATTTTCTTCAATTGTATTCGGTTTGTTGTTGTCTTGCTGATCTGTTTTGTCACTCTCTGCAGTAGTGCTTTCCATCTCTTCCTTGTTATGTTCATTTCCTTCACTTTCAACTTTTGACTTCTACACAGCCCAAAAAAAAAATAAATAAAATGTTATTTGGATTACACAGCAAGCTTGCACCTTGTAAGATGAGGTAAATGTTGGTACAGTATTGTCTATCAAACCTAACAGACAATTTGGAAACACATGTTAAGACATTGTGGTTTTTAACACAACACAGCATTGCACTCACTTTTTCTACAAAGAACCCAGGAACTGGCTTTCCTGTGAATCCCTGAGTGATCTCAACCTACAGATGGAAACATTTACATAAACATCATAGTATTGTAAAGATTGAAGCCTTCTTGTCCCCTGCTAACAAGTTTACCAGGCAAGTTAGTATACAGGTTTAAAATACATACATTACAAGTCATGATCTTGTGGGTATTTGTGGCTTGGATGACATACTTTACCTTTAGAAGTTTTGGATCATGTGTACTTAAGGTATCCACAGTCGAGTGTTAATTGATACCCTCAATCAACAGTTGATGGACACCTTTGTTGACACTTGATCAACATCTCAGTCAAAGTCAATAAAGAGTCAACTAATATTTGCAGATATACCACTGTATGTCAATTGATTCATATGAGTTGGTCTACATTCAGCCAATAGTGAGCCAATTGTTGATTGAGATGTTTATTGAGTGTCAACCAAGTATTGATCGAGACATCTAATGAGATGTCAATCGAGCATGGACTGTGGGATGCTTGAGGGTCTCAAACGACATTCAACCATGGATGCCATAAGTAAAAAAATCCGAATTTTTTTTATCATTTCTTTGTATCAAAATAAGATATTTTTTTACAGATTTTTAGGAGGTGTGTAAATCAAGTTCTGACCTGTTTGGTGGGTCTTGTCTTAATATGGTCTATTCCACAATGTTCCTTTTCCAGTTGATATGTTAGGGCCAGAACTCTCAAGTCAACAGCTGAAAGACATCTGAAATCTCCTGTCAGTTTGGCAAATTCCGACACTGTAGAATGACACACGGATTAGCAAATAGTTGATTTAAGCTTTAACCACTTTACATTAGGTTCTGTATATGAAGGTCATTTTTATGTCCTATTCCTCCTTGTTATTGAATTTAAAGACAAATTTAGAGGGCTGTCAACATCTTCAGCTCTTCCCTGCTTAATGTTCACTGGATCTTTGAGGTGGAGGGGAGGAACATTAGTGCAAAGCATTTTTGACCAAAAGCAAAATAATCCACTTCCATGTCAACAAACGAACACAACAAAAACAGGACGTTTTCACTTGCACTTGCCACACAGTTGAAAAACACTTACACGTATAGACAAAGTAAAGCATACATGTAGTACAGCAGAATCCTGTTCAGTCACCAATGGGCCATGAAAATTTGTCCATATTGACAGGATGGCTGTATTATGGCATAGTTAATAGAGGAAAATGGTTATGAAACTCATCAAAGTTCTTTGTTGTATGTTATTGTTCTGTTTTCTGGCCTTGACCTTGCTCAAAACACAATAGTTGTTTACTCCATTCTGAGGAACTAACCAATAGAAACGTGTTGGTTACATAATTCATGCATGGTGTATGAGAGCAAAACAAAAGGTTGTGCAGGGTCGCAGACCTTCCAATGTAAATCTTGGCATCTTTGTTTGCCGGATTCATAACCAGTCTCCTCTATTAACTATGATTATGAGGAAGGGTCAGATTTCATGATTGATATAAATAACAAAATGATTTTTTCCTAAATTTATTTATTAGACATTGAGTTATTTTTGAGTTACAGATACATCGCAATTAAACTTCTAACGTTTCTTTAAAAAGCATCAGACTGTAGAAATATTTTTTTTTAAAAAAAGTAGAAACTTTAGTCAGTACAAACAATATTAACAATGGAAAGATGAACATAACTGGCTTGAGTGGCTGTATAAGTAGATTTAAATAATAATTATTATAAAGGATTATACCAGTTGGGATTTCAGAATTTTGAATGTTGATGGAGTAGCCACATTAACCCTGTTTGCGCCAGCTTTTTAGAGGGGGGTGGCCTACAAATGCCAGAGCAAATTATTTTCTCTCACTTAACGCTACTCTGAAAACACACATGAAATAAATGTTGAATTCTACCTTTATGTTTGCATCCTAGCCATCCACAACAGACAAACTCTTGAAAAGCGAAGGTTAACCTTGTTCCATAATCCAAAATAAACGATGGGAAGCAAAATATTTAATGCCCATTTAGATTTAATTGCCGCGCTCACGATCCATGGAAGTGTCGAAGTTACTCGAAAACGCGGCAAGATAAACAGTGGATTTTGTCCTTTATCGACATGCCGAAGGAAATTTATCAATTATCGAGAGATGTTAATGTCCTGATGATTTCATTTCCAAGATTTTTTTGTCTTGTTTTGTCCTGAGGGCGCGTAACATTGCGAGAAAAGAACCACATAACAAAATGGCCGCCATATTTTGGTCTTCTTTGCAAATGGAGACGCTCAAACCCGGGCGATACTCGGCTTTACGACTATAAACACGAAGGCTTGGCGAAGATAACAAACAGTTGAATAGTACAGCAGTTTCTATTGGCTCAATCTGTTAGCTATGCCTTAGCAACCAATCAAATTGCTCATTACATATTTGGGCCGATTTTATCGGCCCTGGCACTTATAGGAGTGTACTCAAAGGCCGATCACATCGGCCCGCGGCACTAATAGGGTTAACACTGTTTTCTTATAAGAATATGTACGGGCATTTTCCAACACAAAATTTAGTGGCTGTAATAACAAGGTGACTACATTAACAAGGTGACCATAACACAGGGTTCCACTTTAAGTTGATAGGCGATGAAAAGTTGTGGACATGACAGCCTTTCAAAGCCAGATAATAAAGATACTGGTTCTATGTTCTGAATACTGTAGTCAGAAATGATAAAAACGAATGACACAAAGAAGACAGTTCTTATATATTATAAAGCAAAAAGGATTAAGCTGTTTCATTCAATTTATAAAAGGTTTTTTATCATGATACAGGCAATCATAATACAGGCAATAGATTATGCAGAAATCTTTGGGTGTACCCCACAAAAGTAAACTGTAGTCCGGTGAGTGACCCTTGAGGAAGTAAGATTCAAAATTCATGAATGTTATGGGGAGAGGAGGTGAGGGCTGTGGCCTAGATGTCCATTGCTGGACACCAAGCAGGGAACATGTGAACATTTTGGCAGCTCCTAAAATTAAATATACAGTAAAAAATAAAACGCTTTAATCCGAAGAGTTAAAAAACCTGGGTTCATTTTGAATACAAGTTAAGCATCAAGGGTCTTATAAACAGCTGGGATCTGGGTCCATAATGCAGTTGCATAAAGGATGGATGACTTCATCCTCTAGATAAATCACTCCCATGGCCAGTACAAAGCATGTTTGGTTTTGTGTTCTAAATAACTCAAGTAACTACATCTTCTTTATACTCTTCCTCCCAAGTTCCTCCTCCGTTGTTCATAAGATACAGCCGTGTTACAGGTGATGTACGTCGGGTTGAGTTTTTTAGAATCTACAATTAGCTTTTAAATATCCAATAATACAACTTTACCAGCGTGTAATGCCTCAGTAGTTGGTTCTCTCAAGTGAATACTGTAAGGCAATACTGACAAACGCTGTCTAGTTGCCGCATCTCTGATCTCATTTATGACATCTTCAACCGTGTGCACGTTATCGCACATTTCATGAAGCGGTGCATTCTTCAGAAAAGCCGCCGAATCCGCCACTATGTGTTTTACTTTAGCAGTTCTTCCTTCCGCCATCTTGGTTTTCCGGTTTTCCTCGTGCTTTTGTATTTTGTATGAATAACCGCTGACCGAAATGTCGGGACTAGAAAATTGCGCCAAACACGGGCACTCATGGGGATTATGTTGCAGGGGTGGTGTTGGTGCCGGTGTTGGTAGAGCTGAGAGAGATCGCGGTAGGGTAGTGGTAGCACTGGTTACCACTCAGACATCAGTTTTGAATGACAGAAAGATTTCCGCATAAGTCACAAGACCTTATGACAGATTTAGCTGACAGCCCGCACAAAGTGTAAGTTGCGCTTATCTCGCGATCTCGTTTAGTGCATTGGGTTGTACGGAAAAATAAGCTGAAAAATAACTTGTAAAACTGCAGGCTAACTACGGGCGGGTGGAAGACTCCAAATGATATGAATTTAATATCAAAAAAAATTTAGAAAATAGAAAACACAAAAAAAGATAATAATTAGACTAGTGCTAGTTCGAGCGCAGGTAACCTCAGACTCCTATGCAGACGCAGGGGATGCAGACGCTTGTTGGGCTTGCCACGCAATCTTCCATCACCGACTGCGGGACGGACGAACCCAAAGAGATTCTGCGTGGCAGGCAAAGGTAACCAAAGAGCGCAGATTAAAATAAACTAATGCTCGGTAAATAGACCAGGATCGGGGATGGGTGCAGTGAGAAGTTTCGGAGCACATTGTAATGTGGGATTGCAGGAGAGCTGAGGGCGCTAACGACGACAACTCGCGGAATAGTAAGTAAGTAAGTAAAATCTTTATTAATGTATCAATGCATTTTTCACAACCAATTGGGGACACAAAAATTAAAATTATTTACAAAATCAGAAGCAATGATAATAATATATGTACAACAATTATAATATGTAGCATGTGTAAATTATATAATAAAACAACAGGTATATAAAAGGTAGTTTCTAAGAATTACAAAGGTTACAGCAGCTACACTCTTTTTTTTTATAAGAATGTTGTTTTTTCCGGCCCAGGCTGAATATTCTTATTTTTCTGCCGATTTTAGGCTGAAAATATTCTTCTATTATTGTTAAATTATAGCTTGTGACATTTCCGTTTTAGAATTTATTGGGGTATCAATTCCAAGTGTTTGGTATCTAGATCTGAATCGCATTGTCATGTGTCGTCGAGTGCAGGTTTTTTCGTTTTGTTGGCTAGTTTCGCCGTTCATAGAAAGGAATAATTTTATACAGTTAAGTTAAAAACATAAAATTGTATTGTATTTACAGATTTTTCAACAAAAAACTATTTCTATCCTTTTCAAAATCTCAGCGTCCGCTTTATTCTTAAAATATTCTTAACATTTCGCAAATTTCAGCCTCGATATTCTTATAAAATATATTCTTATAAAAAAAAATTGAGTGTACTATTGTTGTTTAAGAGAGACGTTAGGTCTGTTTTCCTAATGTTCCTTTTGAAAGATTCAATATTCGAGGAGCCTTTCAATTTATTAACTAGTTTCGACCATATATGGGGTCCTTGATATCTAAGAGCAGTTCAGCAGCGGTTTTTGTTTTGATCAGGATTTGATAGCCAAAGTTTCCATGGTGGCATAGGGTTAATGCTGGGACAGAGCTCTGTCCACTATGTTTTTAGCAACTTTGAATAATTTACCTCACTGTGCTTTTTTACATTTAAACCATTCGACTGAGCCAGTAACGGGGAATTAAGCGAAATAAACGAATAACTAAAAAGAACCGCATACGATAAACGCTGCCAAGGTAGGGGGTGCAAATGAGTCCCAGATGTCCATTGTTGTGATCCTGCTTTAACGATTCGTCATGTTTGGTGTCACGTAATGATCAGCCTTGCAGTGTTTTTGTTTGTCAATTCATTGCAGACTGAGTCTGATAGCAACATGCATCCAACTCAAATGATGGACATCTCACATGGAATCAGTGCAGTACAATGGGTTCCTCGAGACACGGTTTAAATGGTCTACTTGTAACCATATGGACACGTCAAGAGTAGCTTGGCTAGAAGACGTCCAGTTAATTTTTCTAATTTTCCATACATTTGTCTGTAAATTTGAATGGGTAGACAAACGTCTAGACGCGGTTCGCAGGAAAAAAAACTTACTGACAAATGTATGGAAAATAAAAAAAAAATAGTTCCGCGACTTGTAGGAAAGCTACATCCTTCAAACTTAGTGAATGCAATCTTCTACCTAGTATTTTAACGTTTTGATTCACAAATTGTGAAAAGTCCAATGTGGAAGAAGTTATTTGCTATCGGATTCTCATACAAACACTGTAATTTCTGACCGCTTTACCTACCCGTCAAGATGGCGTCGAAAACCGTGATAAGGCCTATGGAACGTGAACCCCGGAGATATTTTCCCAGTCTCCGCTGGCCGCTCCGGGACATAGACCATTACTTTGTTCCATTTTCCCCGGCAGGTTGAAAACGCAGGTCACAGGTTACAGGCTGAAATCCGGAAATAGGGCATTCTCGTCCCCAGAGGCCGCGCTCCTTTTGGTCAGCACCAAGAGTCGCGACCTCTGGGAATGTCAAAGACCGGAAATCCGCGATTCACAGGCTTCTCGTCACTCCGCGCATGCTTAAAGTCAACAAATCTGATTGGTTGTGGTCTCAATCTATTGTGTTTACAAAGCTATTCAGAACAGAAATCACGTTGGACCTAGACAGAGGGTGCGATTCTTGGTGCTGACCAAATTGAGCGCGGCCTCTGGGGACGAGAATGGGGAATGGGGCAGTTATTCCAAGGTTCGGTCGTGTGAATAAGTAGTAGCTATTTTAACGCTCTCAAGTGGTATACAATGAATATCCCACGAGTCACTTGTTTTTTTCGGTATGCACACGGAAATTTAGGAGGTGTGTACACTAACAAAATACAAGTGACAAGTGGGATACTCCATGGTATATACCTAACGAGAGAGCGTTGTATCACTATTTTATACCATGCCATAGAAAATACAGTGGCTGACACAGTCAATACCACATGCGCGCCGCGCATAATGGGGAGGTTGGATGTAATACCGTGGAATGTACAACAGCTTTTCCTGTGTTCTGATTGGCTGTTTTTTTAGGGATGTTTTAAAACTGATCTCTAGCCAAGAAAAAAAAGTAACAGTTTTTGCTGAGAATTTGACAGAAGTGGACTATCTTATTGCCTATATAGACGACCTCGTCAAATGCCCGTACTGAAGCTTAAAGCAAGAAGTTTAGGAGTGTAATATGGGATTACAGAAGAGCATAGCGCGCTAACGACTTCCGAATCTCCGTGGAAAACAAACCAGCAAAACAAATAAAACAAGAACTTGCTTTCTCAAATGAGCTTCGCTTGGTCACAGAAAACAGGTGAATGACGCCCTTAATTAAGATCCTTGTCAAATTAAATGCATATCAAATGAATCGTACAGTAAAGAAAAAGCTACAGACTGAGTGTGCACAACTGTTCATCTGATATCCCGTCGTCCTTTTTGAGGTGCTTTATTTATTCATTGAAGCTGCATTTGAGCTTACAAGCTAGTTATAAATTATCTTTTGATGAGTGCCACGAAAGAACCTCTGCTAAAATTCTGAAGCAATGCTACTTAGTAATTCAAATAAACTTGGCGACATAGCATTCTGTACTCGTCGATGACAAAGTTAGTATACTCTGCGAGGTCAGCACCGGCATCAATCAGCCATGCGCAGCAGTCAAAGTTTCCAGTGGTAACAGCCGCGTGTAGAACGGGCCAACCAGATTCGTCCAAAGCGTTGACGTCATGACCTTCCTCGACCAATAGTTTTACGTGTTCTAAATCTCCTTTTGCGGATGCGCGATGGAGGCAGGAGGAAGATTTCGCAAACGCAAGTTGTTGAACACGAGATGAAGACTCGGAAACCATTTTGTTAAATATCTCTATATTGTGTTCGTAATCATTGGAGGGTTGTTGTTCTTCTTCCATCGTGTCTCGTGCAGAGGCGACTTCGTCATGAACAATTTGACTCACGTGGACGTCTTTTCTTTCTTCCGACACAATTACGTTTTCAACAGGTGCTTGGCAATCCATTGTTTCGCTTAATTGATCTTCACAAACAAAATTTGTCTCATTTTCATTACCTCCTTGTTCACCGCAGCTTGAGAGCGCTTCAAAATTTTCATTCTCATTTGGCTCCTCAGGAATTTTTTCCATTTTGAAAGACGCGGGAATTGAAAAGCCTCGCGCTCTTACAACTAATGGCGGATCAGAGACAAAACTTGAGTTGGAAATTTGCGCCTCAAGATCTTCACAGTCGGAGCTTGCATCACTATTCGACTCTTCGTTTGGTATTTTGTCTTCTTCTGGAGAGCTCGGCATTTTTTCTCTGTTACTTCGACTTTCACATCGTTCGATACCAACAGTGTCATAGAAATTTCCCTCTGGAATCACTATTTCAGGAATGTTTATGTTATCTTCCAGAATTTTCGAAACAGGTGCAAAATCGAGACTTTGCTTTCCTTCCAGAACGGCTGGGAGTGATTTTGATCTTCCTCTAAAGCCAACATTGTTATCTTTATTATTAATCTGCGAGAAAAAGATATCTATGGCTTGGTTTAAATCTTCCTGAATGTCAGAAATTTGCCTGTGCTGGACTCCATGTAGTCGTAAAGGAAGTGACCTCGCCCTTTCTAACGGTGGTTTTTGTTTAATGCTTCCGTTGTCATGAACTGGCTTTCCCTCGGTGTTGATCGCTCTTTCGTTTTGGCTGGAGTCTTCATGGTGAGTTTCGGAGTGAATCTGTTTGATTTCAGCGGTACATAAAACTTCTCGCTCATTAACACCTTCATAAATAAATGGCAGAGATTGCGTTCTTCTTGCCTTTGTGTTTAAGTCATTTAAGCTGTCGTGACTTTGTAAACTGCTTTGTTTGGCGTGTTTTCTTAGACCCACTGACATGTCAGCTTTCCCCTCTTCATCCAAAACTAAGGGCAAAGATTTTGAGCGCGTTCTTCGATATTTTTTTCTTTCTCGTAAATGTTCATTGCTTTTGTCGATATGGTCGAGCGATTGACGGAAACAATATTCGGCGTGGCGGCAAGAACTAAAATTAGAATATTCGTCTTTCGAAGGAACTCTAAGTTCGCCAACAAAACGCAAACTTGTCAAGGGAAGTGATTGACTTCTTTGCCGCGCTTTAATTTTCACTTTTTTCTGTAACACTGAATCCACTCTGAAATCAGCAGCGAAACCGCTTTTTTCACCAAAGGCCTCCGTGGAAAGATTACTTTGTTCTAAAGTCTCTAAATGACACGGCAACGAAGTTCGTCTCTTTTCAAAGTCTGACTGAAAAAACTCATCCTCCATGCCTTGTTTACTACTCTTCAATTTAATCATCGATAGTTTATCGAAGTCAGTAATCAAACTGTTAGACTTGTCCAAATTTGTGATATCCAAGGTGGACGAGTTTGTCATATCTGTTGTTGTTTCACTGTGAGATTTTTTCCCACGGTCTTCTAAGTCATGTTGTATACTCGCTGGAAGTGATAACCTTCCTTGAGTTAATTCGTCTTCTCGATAACCTTCGGCGCTAGTTGGTGTTTCTGTTGTTTGCTCTCGGTTCAGCGCTCCACAGCCAATCTCTTCCCGTTCTGTGTTACTGCCGTCGTTGAAGTCTTGCTGTGAGAATTCTTCTGGAATCAAGAAAGGAAGAGATTTACAGCGTTCGCTTCTCACGGGACCAGCTGGCTGTTCTGATGTATCTATTGCTGTCGGAGTGGGCTTCAAATTGTCGACTGTATTCCCGTCAATGGCACTAGTGGTGAAAGCTCTCGGCCGCGCCACCTCGTCCTGTTCCTGTTCTTGTCTCAGTGAATCAGTTTTTCTGCTTTCCATGACTGCTCTCGAGTGTCTCCTCTTTTGTTTTCGGATCAATCCCCCACTTGAGAGCTTCACTTTTGGCCGAGTTAAGTTTCTTTGCGATCGAGTTTCAAGAAATCTTGACCCTTCGCTCGCCCTTCTTTCAACTCCACAATCCTCCACACGATCCAATACTTTTTCTATCTGCGTTAAAATTGGAACACTGTATGAGCGATTTCTGTGAGAGCCTTCCATTTTCCTTAGCTAAAGGAATAGCCGGTCTTCAAAACACTTGTGAGTTAAACAAATCGAGCGGTTGTTCAATTGGCAGTCGTGACCGAATAGTGTATTTTAAGCAATTATTTCAACGCTTTGTTATTCCGCCTGGCAGGACACGTCAAACATGGCCGTGATGATATTTTAGCGTTACACGCATGGGAAGTGAAGCGTTATACCACACAACCTGCCGCAGGTTAGACTTTTCTTTGTCTGTTAAGAAATCTTAAGAGGCTTATTCTTGTCAGGCTTTATCTGGAAGCTTGTGGATGGATTAAGAAGAATAAAAAGACTAAAAAATGTCGCAAAATTCGACATTTATGCGACTCGAAAGAACCATCGATTGGTCCGATATCACAAAGAAATTTCATTAGGATGAAAAAATAAAACAAAGCGAAGATAACCCTAGCAAATACATGAATCTACGAAACATTTAAAACCTTCTTTTGTTTCCATTTATTTGCGAAGTAAAGAAATGATATTAAAAAAATTCTAATTGACTTACCAGCAAATCTCTGGCGTTTTTACGATGGAAAACTAGCGGTCGCTCAATATAATATTCGATATTCAAAACCCAGCTGATTTGTGAAATTAAAGATGTAAATTTCGTTATTAATCGAGAGAAATACCGCCTTGTCATTGGTGAATAGCAAATGAAAGCAGCTGTCCTACAACACGCTTATTTATAGAGTTCATCACCTAGGTAACATTTTTAGAAACTTTTTGGTAGTCCGGAGCGTTTCGTGCCAAAGTGAACGAAAACCGTACAGGCCACAAAAGATTTTTTACATGTCTAGACAACGCCCTTGAAAGTGTTATATAAATGATATTGGAGCAATGGATCATATCAAAAGCTTGAATGCCAAACGTTTTTTTTACAACAATGATTATACTTTTTTTCGGAAATATAAAATTGACAATTGTCTAGTCGCGTTTTTGATTACGTTTTGCCGATGGCATGAACTGATATCGCTAGTCCAAAACCGGAAGTCACGAAAATAAACCTCAGCCTGGCCTGTATATGTATTTTTAAATGGCTTAAAATGGTCAGGATGTCGATAAGGCTTTCCGGAAGCAACTCAATCTACGATAAATTAGGGATAGCGTACGAGCAAAGCATGCGCAGTGGCCACTAAGACCTAACAACTTAAAACAGAGTGGTTTGATCATTAAAACATTAACCATTTATTAACGTTACAATCCTTTTCTAAGACATGTAGAAACTTCTCTACGGTCTACTTTTGAATCAACGCGTGACAGACAAGACATGAAGACTGTTTGGAAACTTTCCGATGTTATACCAAACCACTGACAAGCGAAGCTATCACATGCTGGCAAGCAAACAAAACAGGACAAAAAAAACCACCCCTTCAGCAGTACTCTCCGCAGCTGTTTTTTGGGATGTCACGCAACGCGGGAGCGTTGTGTGAAATCCCAAAAAACGGCTGAGGAGGAGACTACTTCAGCAGTGGACAATCTCCTGATACACTGCAATAATTTCATGTCAATTATTCTCCAGTCTCAAGAATAAAATAAAATAAAATACATTTTGACGTGACCCATCAGTTGTAACGTAATTTATTTTTGACTACACCAACTATCCTTGTTCGACAGGCCAATGCCGTCAAATTGTCTTCGATGTCAATTTCTGCTTTTAAAATCAGCTGTATAAGAGTACATGAGCGATCGAAGATGAATAATAAATTGGAAAATCAGAAGAATATTGTGTTCAGCACCAATTAATTTACTGTGTAAATTTGAACGCAAATTTTGATGTGTCACAATGTCAACTGCATTTCTAACACATGAAGTCTGTGTTTGTTTTTACGATGGTGAAAACTCCTCTTCCAGGTCTGTTGATTAGGATCTAAAACTGTCCGTTTAAAACAACTTTTAAGAGTCACTGTCCTTTACACGATAAATTTACCAATGACGACTCCAAATATCAAAGCTAAGATTAGATAAGCTATCGTCATTGGTGGCAACTTCACACTGCTGTCTTCTGTGGGGACTGGTGACAAACTGGATGAAGACACCTGTGTTCCTGTGGAAGACAGCTGATCAACATTCTTCCTGAGCCGGACTGTCTCAGCCTGTAAGCAAAAACACAACATCATTACTGTGTGAAATACAATCCATCACTGACTGAAAATCTGGATGATAAGACAGAGGGTGAATTAGAATGATAACAGGCTGAGAGGGAACCAGAAGAGAAGGCTTATATGACACAAGCTTGCCGTTTGGGTCACTAAAGAAGCAGCTCACTGTACAGTGTTTGTAGCAACAACTTGACAACTCAAGAAACTAGACATAAATTGGTTTTACAACTCTGTTTGGTCAAAAAGCCTCGCTAAAATGTAAAAGCAGAGGTTGCTCACCGTGTGGTACTACTGAAGAGGAATTATAAAAATGTAGGCACTGGGTTGTAACGAAAAGCAGTCTACATCAAACTCTTGGAGCAAGAAAGTTTGGGTTAAAAACAAACACACTGACTACATCAAGTGATACATACCAATAAAATAGTCTTTTCAGTTTTCAGTTTTTCTATTTCCTCATTCATGACTCTTCTTTCATCAAACTCCTGTTTGAAATATTGATCCCACACAGAAATCACAAAAAAGCTTCATATTTTGACAAACTGCAAATCTCTTTACGGTTCACATTTCCAAACAGAGCACTTTAAAATGTATCATGTACAAAAATTGCAATGCCAATACAATGCAATGAAAAATTTTCTTCAGCGAGTTCATTATCACTGAAATACCCCACACGTGTAAAATTTACTAATCAAACTGAACAAAAGTTTTCATAATGTAAACTAGCGAAAGCTCTTGACTGACAAGTGGGGGATAAATTAAGGGCAAGAATATGGGCATATTGTCCGGCTTTGAGAACAATTTTAATTGCCCAGTTTCATTATCTTAAAGGAGCACTGCCACAGTAGTTTTGCTGTTTTCAGCTTCATTCGTTGCTGAAATTTTTACCTGATACCTTTACTCGTTCCCAAAATGCTCAAATGGACTAAGGGAGCAAACCATAATGAATTTCTGGCAATATTTTCAAGGAATGGCTCTAGAATTTGAAAAAACTGGCTAGTTTTTTCAAATTTCAATCCATTTCCATCCTTGCCATGCTAAGTGGTAGGCAGCAATAAATGGTTTCAGTGTAGTGATAAAGTCCTAGGTAACAAAACTACATCATTATTTTTGGGTTCCCATTGATGCGGGAACTTACTTCGGCATGTTAAAATGACGCTAAAATACCGTGACAGTGCCCCTTTTAATAAATGTTTTCCTATAGAGAGGCTCAGTTCTAACAATATTGCCTCCCTGTGGCAACCAAATGACTTCCTGTTATCAATCCCTGAATAAGTTTGTGAGATTGTTTCATGACAAGACATCCTTGAATCATGAACACTTTACTTGAGCAATGCACATGTTTTGTCCATATTGTATATAATAACAGAAACCAAATTGGAACAGCACACCTTAAAGGCTTGCACTGCAGGTTAGAGAGAGATGAGTTTTGTTAAGTGAAAAAGTGTCTTGTGGTGGTTGTTATTTAAGACCAAGTAATACAGGCAGCAGTTTCACTGAACGTGTCATGCAACTACACTGTATTGTACATGCAAGTTAAAAGCTGTTGTTGTACATATAACCAACTGAGTTCAACATTCCAAATCATGTTGCGATGACTTACACTAAAGCTGGCATTCCAAATGCCAGTGATTTGTGGACTTGTGCCAAGCTAATAGAAACATACAGTTGTAACAAAGAACAAAATAATGGTATAACAAAACTAAAAAATTCTTTGAATTTTCCACAGGTGGGAACAATGAACACTAAATGGCTGTTCCTATGAGTCGTAAAGTCACATAACTCTTAGTCCACTCTACAGCTTTGCTAACAGTATCATGAGAACCGGATTGGTTTAACATACATATGTAAGCCTTTCTAAGAAATGCTGTCTGATCCTGCAAAGTGCATGTTAATGGTGTATTCATACAACTTTCCAATGATGTGCCTGCTCAATAAAACCTGGACAAAGACATTCTTGTACAAGCTTCTTGATAAATGACAGCTTCCTGAAGTAGAATATTAGCACAGCGCATACTTATCATTATGTGGTTACTGTACCTGCGATGATTTTGCTGTTATTGGAACTTCCATTGATGCATCAGGATAAGAGCTACTTCGAGAATGTGTAGACACAGAACTCTCTACAACGAGAGTTTCAGTCTTGGAAGTCTTTAACAAAGAAGGCTGTTCTTTGTTCAAATTCTCATTTTCCTACCAGGGATGGAGAAACAAAAAGAAATTAGTCAGCAAAAGTGCCAAGTAAAACCATACTGTTAAAATCAGTGAAAAAACAGTGCTCAACATAAAAATACAGGCAATGTTATAGCTTACAAGGTATGCATGTAAGCTCAACTATAGTAGAGGGTTGCTGATCACTGGACAAAAGAACCTCTAAAAATTGTCCTTGGCACATAGGTCAAGGTTCATTTTAAAATCAATCTTTGTCTACTTCAAATTTTGGGTAAACCTGATAAGCATAGAAGAATGACTTATAACAAATCATGTTATACAACCATGGCGAGTTTTAGAAGAACAGCCTTCAATACCACCATTCCACCCAACAAGACTTGCTGGTCATTGCTCCAAGAGAGACCATCTTGCACCCGACACAACATACCATACTGTTTGATGTGTATAGCTGTTTTAAACATTGCTTAGATCCTCTCATGGCACAAGAGTATTTGATATACAGTGTACCACCTAACTCAAATGTGTTTTCCAATTGGAAGAAAACATGACACATGTCATGGGTCAAAACTCACCAACTCCCTAGGGAAACAAGATTTGAACTTTTGACTTGCACATGTTCAGGTTGTGCATGTAGAAACTGCAGCAAAGTTGTGTGCTAGCACAGTTTGTTCTATTTTCAAGTTGGAAGGTATGAAAAAACAACTAATGACTGATCCCAGAAGTATTTTCCCCCTCAACTCTTAATGAGGGTCTCAGTGTTCCCTTAGGACCATACATTCAGAGCTTAGTACTGACCTATATTAACTATAGCACTTACATTAGCACCCACATTCTCCACCTGTTTAGCTTCACCCTCCTCCACATAATCAAAGACACACTTCAGCTTGGAGTCCATGAATGCACTCTGGTCAGCCTCTTTCCACTGTTACAATTAACAAGTCAAATAAAGAGTTATTGAAGACCGAGTGTGAATGAAAATACTCAACAGGTTGTTTCTTTTGTTCATGTGAACAAAGACAAGGTAGTCATCCACTTATACAGGGATTAGGAAGGCAGTGTGCCGTGCATATGGTGCATAAACTACCAAATGATGCATTACGAAAGTACATATGCAGCCTACCATGCGCCCTACCTGTGAAACAGCCAGTAAAATATACACTACTTTTGGGGAGAGAATTTTCAGTGTAATGACAAATAAAAACAGGAGAAATAACAATGTCTTTGTTTAATCAACATTATAATAGGGTTTGTATTGTTTTGATCCCCAGACCTCTTACTCAGACTCTGCTCACAAACAAGGTTCTTGCTCAGTTCATGTTCTTTCTGTTTTCAATGAGAGAGTCGGCTGATTTGAATGTGTTTTCATGGTTTTCAAATTGAAAAAGAGTAGCAGGAAGAAATTGTTAAGTAGCTGGAGCACTATCTCATCTGGATGACGGTGGCCTTGTGGGGTAGAGTGCTAGAGAGGAGGACCCCCTTCTGCACAATTTTGAAGATCAGGGAGCCTTGAACTTTACAAACTTCAGTACAACACAAGAAATCGATCAAAGTGGCTGTAAGCCACTGAACTTGGAACATAAATTATGAAAGGACGTTATGAAGCATTGCTCATACATATATTAAATGTATACATTACTTTATTTACCCTTGGATTTTACGGTAGCTTATGCAGCTAATATCTCCAAAATTTAACCATTAGACGAGAGGATAGATCACCACACCAGGAACTTTGTCATGTAATCTTTTCAAACATTAAGGAACTACTTGTAATGTGAGGCCAGTCTAGCTTTTGAACAAGCCCATAAAGCGTATTTCCATACAGGAGAATTGTGATATTTGCAAAATGAAACAGTTAAACGTTAAGAAACTGTTAGTTAGTTAGTCAGGCTTGCCGACACGTTTTACATTTCATGTACATCATGAGGGGACGCAAGCGGCGAAAACTGGAAGTGCCACAAAGGAATGCTAGGAAAATTTCCTAGCATTCCTAACATACCTAGCCCCAGGTGAGCTGGTCAAGGTGTTGTAATCTGTTTTACTGTCATATCAATTTAATTAGATCTGAAGGAGACCAGATGAAGGGGAATAAATATGAGACGAGGGAAATACAAAGGGCCAATTAATACGCTGCATTAATATGTAATTGACACATGATCTTTTTTTCAACCACAAACAATAGTTTTTTTACTTGCGCCCTTGTGCGACAGACGATAATGATAAAGTTATTTTTGAAATACTTTATCTGCACTCTTGATAGATGGTACCATTAAGACTCAAAACAGTTCAAAGTGGGTCATTTGGTCTCATAAAAACATGTCCGAAGAAAAAATGAATTAAGACACAGAATTACGAAAGGATTGACAAAGGGTGACTTGATATGTAACGAAGAGACAAGTCGGCAGAGTTCACTGCACGACATGAAGCTAACGCTGAAGCAATAGGGACTTAAAATGAACAAGCAAAACCGCTCTCGCTTCCTTCAAAATGCATTTCTTCTCAAAAAAACGATTAAAATATAAACGGAGAAAGCTTTTAAAGCCTGAATCTCACAAGGAACGAAAATAAATTTTCAACACAATCGTAATGAAGATCCAACAGGAAAACGTGCGTCCAACCCGATCAAAAATCTCAACCCAGAATACCTTGAATACTTTTCTCTCGATCCAGTTGGCAGTGGAAGCTACGGACTGTTTTCGTGCTGGCTATGGGAGCATGCCGGATGCGTTAGCCTTGACCTGCGATCAGGCTGTCTTTTGGAAAGGCAGAACGAAAAAAAAAAAAAAAAAAAAAAAAAAAAAAAAAACGCATGATACATTTGTTAGGCCAGCCACCAACCGCCCCCTAATTGAAGTGAACTAAGGTGTGGTTGAACTGTCATTTACGAGCCAACCAGGACTCACCGGAAGTCAAATCAGGATATTTCCACGCGATGCGAAAAATGTATGCAGAATATAATTTGTACAGTTACATACATACATGAAAACTTGGCCTGTTTTGAAAAACAAATGTGTTCGGAAGAAGGGTGAGATGACGCTGCTGATATTTCTGTGATATTAACTTGCCGTGCATTCTGCAGTTGCTCCACTAATTGTCACGAACTGGAGATTGTTATCATGAAAGTAAAGACAGCGTGAGCACTTTAGAAACTGTTAACCAGCTCCATGAAAATTCTCCAAGTGGATCTGCAGAAGGCTAAGGATAATGTCTTGTTGAAATGTGACAGCTAATCAGAAGACAGCAAACCATAAGTATTGTTTGTTGACCAATCAAAGAAAAAAACAGAATCTGGTTTCTGAACATATGATCCGACAAGTAAATGTATCATGTCCTCCTTCCCCTAGCCTGCGATGAACAAAATATTAAGCTGCGCGATTATTTCTTTCCCGTTACATCAAGCTGTTTGAGGTGCGCCACCCGCCAGCTATGATGAACAAAATATTAAGCAGCGTGATTATTTCCTGTTACGTCAAGCTGTTTGAGGATGTGCACCCGCCAGCTATGATGAACAAAATATTAAGCTGCGTGATTATTTCTTTTGCCTTACATCAAGCTGTTTGAGGTGCGCCACCTGCCAGCTATGATGAACAAAATATTAAGCAGCGTGATTATTTCCCGTTACATCGAGCTGTTTGAGGTGGGTCACCCGCCAGCTATGATGAGCAAAACATTTAGCTGCGTGATTATTTCTTTCGCATTACATCAAGCTGTTTGAGGTGGGTCACCCGCCAGCAATGATGAACAAAATATTAAGCTGCGTGATTATTTCTTTCGCATTACATTAAGCTGTTTGAGGTGGGTCATCCGCCAGCTATGATGAACAAAATATTAAGCTGCGTGATTATTTCTTTCGCGTTACATTAACCCTTTCACCACCAGTGGCCTCTTATAGATTTTACTCTGTCTAACGCCAGACGATTTTACTCGTCAAAGGGAGACCCCTCGGTGGTGAAAGGGTTAAAAGACTATCTCCCTTAACCCATTCACCACCAGTGGCCTCTTATAGATTTTACTCTGTCTAACGCCAGACGATTTTACTCGTCAAAGGGAGACCCCTCGGTGGTGAAAGGGTTAAGCTGTTTGAGGTGTGCGACCTGACAGTTGCGATGAACAAAATCTTAACCTGCGTTATTATTGGTTTCACGTTTACATCCTAATTGTTCTACGTGGGTCACTCGCCAGTTCTGATAAACAAAAACATTAATTAAGCTGCATGATTAATTCTTTCACCTTAGGTCAAACTGT